>JAQIWA010001259.1:0-19769 GCA_034693305.1 Eueremaeus valkanovi | reverse complement strand
ATAATCGGATCGATAGGAAAGTCAGTTCAACACTAGAACCGACTCTTCTCAACAGTAGTCTAGTGTAGTGTAGACTCTCTCTGATAGCTCTCTAATATTGAATATATGACAGAATAATATTCGATCGGTTCGAGTGAAAGCATTATTATTAGGCAACAGATGGAGACATAAGCGCTGAACGGATGGCACTGCGGAGACAAAGCCTTAACGCCAGGGGCTGCCGCGCCACGCCCACTTTTCTAATTGATTCAGTACCTTATTATATACAAAGCGCTTCATTCGTTGTTTTTATTTCCACTTTTATTAGAATTGTATATAGATTTGCCAGAGTGTAACCCCCAAATAGTGAGTGAAACTCAAACTCAAGTCAAACACAAACACATTGAACAAAAACCGGAAATCATATGCTTTGTATGACTCGTTCACTATTCATCACTTATACCCAATGGTGCAAAAACAGATTGTCGCAGTTCTGCGCCAAATGAGTTACCGGTTTTAGCATTTCTATTACATTGTTTTGAGCCCAACTGAACCACAAAAGGGCATATCTCCAAATGTAAGGCCTCCCAGTTGGCCGCTAATGCTAACGCTGTGTTTGGGACCGATTAGTGCAGAGCTCAGACAAACGCAAACATTCGTGTACTCAGTATTCACCCGTTATTTGATTCAATTGTATATAATTTGAGTCTATTTTCAACCAATCATTCAATCAATTGAATCAATTGTGCCATTCCTTGAATACGGTTTTCCATCCAATTGTTTGTGGCGATTGAGCACCTCCTGAGTGGACAGTCTGTATTGCATGTAATGAAAGCCCATTCCCTCTGAATCTGGACTTTATATTAATTATCGAAACTTTATTTCATCTTAAGCTCACTTTCATTACTCTTATTCTTCTTTAATAACACTATTAATGATCCCATCCTTTGAACGGCTGACCAATCAGTGCGACCGAAGACGCGGAAAGCCATAGCCGTTGTGGCAATCGGTTTGAAGACCAGAATAAGAGTACTTATCGTATAATACTTGTGCAGTGCACAGGAGGCAGTGGAGGCAATGGTGCTGTCCTCAGTCTTGGCGGACAACTCAATGCACTTCAATGAGAACCCGAACGGGAACTCAATCCTAGAAATGCTGAGAACGCAGCGAATGGACGGCCGCTTCTGTGATATAGTGCTTCACGTGAGCAGTGGACCCATGAGTGAGAAGCTCTTTCCGGCGCACAGGAGTGTATTGGCCGCTTGCAGTCAGTACTTCGAGTCTGTGCTGAAGACACACCGCGTGACCAAAGAGCAGATCAACATTGGGTGTCACGACGTGGCTGTGTTCGAGACTCTGCTGGACTACATGTACTCGGGCACCATTACCATCGACTGGCACAATGTGAACGAACTGCTCAAACTGGGCAACTACTTCCTGATGGCCAAAGTGAACACGTATTGCAACCAATTCCTGGAGCACTACCTTTCGGTTGACAACTGCATAGCTGTCCGCGATTTGGCCCAAAAGTACAGTTTAGAGGATTTGGTCAACACTTGCAATGATTTCATTGCAGAGAACTTGTCTGAAGTCATAGAACAGCCGTTTATGAGTGAAATGACGGCTAAGAGGTTGGACTCTATTATAAAGGACCCGGTCATTGGGTTCACCACTTTTCCCGTCTCACAACTGCTCACTTTCCTGGTCTCGTGGGTGAAGAAAGACATAGCGCGCAGGAGTGCAGAATTGGCCCATTTCTTCGGTTACGTCGAGTGGCATAACATGAAAGTCGAGTTCATTTACGATCACATCGACACTGAAGTCCTCTACAGAGAGAGCAAACTCTGCTTCTATTCGGCCCTCAAGTCCTTACTCGAGAACAACATTAGTATTGATCGCTATATCGATAGCTATAAAGAAATGAATAAATATTTTCACAAAAATAAGAGCCAATCGATTGAAGAGAACTCGCATTCGGGCGACGAAGTGATTGTCCCGCATATGGACGAACAGGATCTGGTGCTTCCGAGCAGTCCTATTGTCGTAGAGCCGGTAGAGTCGACTAACAATACCACTAAAAAGGGATCGAAATCTTCGAACGCGAAGAACAGGTCCAACAAAAGTATGTTTCGATTCTTAGCTTTTTTTTGATTATTTATTTCAATAAATGCTTTGACTTTCAGAACAATTGTCTGAAAGCAGAAGAAAATCCAATCGAACGACAAAAACGGAAAATAAGAATTCGAGTGAACCGGAAGAGACGGGTCATCGAAGTGGCAAAAGAAATCTTAAGAAGAAATATTCGCAAAACGATTGGGTTATGTATTCCTCCAAAGCATCGAAGAAGAAGACAAAGTCCAGCGAAGAAGAGAAGAACGAAAACCAATCGAATAATAAGAAACGAAATCGAATCGAATCGGTTGACCCGGACGTCGAAAGTGAGACCAATTTGGAAGAGGAGGTCGAAGAAGAAGAGGAGGACGAGGAGGACGGGGAGAGAAGTGAAGACAACTCATCGCAAAACATGGACGACACGGAAGACGAGTCTTCAGTCGGTGTTCAGAAGCGATCCAAAGCCCGGAATCGACTCCAATCGCTATCTCTGGCCCATTGGAAAGAGGGGGTCAAATGCCCGCACTGTATATACGTGGGTCACAGCGCCACTCGACTGGAGCAACATTTGTCCCGCGTGCACGAGGAGGACACGACATACCAGTGCAAGATGTGTTCGTTCGTCTGCAAGTGGAACAGAGAGTATTACAAACACATGAAATCCCATTTCGAAGGCCCGCCCTATAAGTGCGAGGATTGTGATTACAGTTGCGATCGAATCCAATTCATTTTGTCGCACCGGATGCGCCACACAGACGAGAGGCCCTACCAGTGCGAGTTGTGTGCATTCAAGTCGCGAACCAAAGGCAATCTCATAGTCCACATGCGCATACATACGGGTGAAAAGCCCTATACGTGCCTCCACTGCGGCCGCGCCTTCGCTATGAAGAACACATTGGATCAGCACTTGGCTACACATCGGGACGACCGACCCTTCCTGTGCGACAGCTGTGGCTTTACCACCAAATATCAGTCACATCTGTTGTCCCACAAACGCATACATACGGGAAATGTATTCCATTGCCAGCAATCCGGTTGCACCTACTCTTCGCCGCGTAGGTCACAGTTGGCGGCGCACACCCGAAGCCATTTGTCGATCCGATCGCACATCTGTTCCACGTGTGGCAGAGCTTTCATAGAGAAGAGTCATCTGATAAGACACGAACGAATCCATTTGGAGGAAAAGCCCTTCAAATGCGAACAATGCGAATACGGAAGCACTCGGAGGGACAAACTCAAGGAACACGTCCTTAAGCATCACAGCGGTGACCAGTCCGCCGCCAAAAGCACTTATAAGCCCCGAAAGCCGCGCCGACAGAGCGCACAGCAAACAAATTATATGATAGAAACGGTTGACGAGAACTCAATGGCCTCTCAATCACATGTGGCTGTCGTCGGCTCCTCTCAAGACATACACATCTCTCAGTCCCAACTGTCGGACCAGGAGTTGTGTACGGCTACGGCCAGTCTTATATACGAGTATTCTTCGGGTGAGGTAACTGTTTCTCCGACCAGAGTTGTCATTCAATCGGCCATTCCTTCAGTTGCATACGATTCGGTCGACCAGTCATTAATGGATCGGATTGTTGAGCACCAGCGCCAAAACGCCAATAACTCCAACTCTTCGGCCCGAGTGCTCATTCAAACGATTCCTTCGACTACTTGTGTGACAAACAATACAAACGAACGAAACCCAAACCCAAACCCCAACCCCAACAACGAAATGGGAGGTCTGAGCGCTTTTATGGCTCTCTTGAACTGAGACACGAATTGAGCTTTAATTCTGATTTCAATCTATTAAACCGATTAAACATTTTAGTTATCATTTATTCAATTATTTCAAAAGTCATAGCAATTAATATATAATCTGTTTATACAATAATTATAAGTCTTATAATCGCTTAAACAGTTTATTCACTAATTATTTATATTTACGTAAATTATAATTAATTTGAAAGCAATTGAAAATTAATGAAATTATTTGTGCTTTAGTTGACATTAAACTGATTGTAAATAAGTTTATTAATAAATGTTGAATACATTTCTGATATAATAACACATAAATTGATTGCTTTTATCCTAATTATAATTGGAGTCAATTCTCTCGATTAAATTCAGGTATAAAACAAATCAATAAAAATTTTAGTTTAGATTCTATGGCAACGAAAGGTGTGATTCAATGTCATCCGCAGAAGTGTTGGTTAGGTTTGTGTTATAATACTATACAATACTTATAGGACTTTAATAATTAAACGCAAAGAATATTATTTTAATTGAAAATTCTATTCACAAACAAATTGAGCGAATATTCTCTACATTTGTTAGAATGGAATCCAAATGCAAAACAAGTTCACTGTTTTGTTAACTCATTTTTAGAATCGATGTCCAAATCATGATCTGATCAAAAATGTCACTGAATTTCAATAGGAATTCGAGGGATGAAAGTCCAGTCTCTAATAGTCTTTACATCTATTCTCTGGTCAACTACGAGAGCGGAGGACTTCTTATCGAAATAATCAAAAGCAAAGGCTTGCGTGCATTGATTGATGTCCTCAACAGTAGAGAATTCAAGAGTAATCTGTATCAAAATGGATCCGGAAGAGTGTTCGACACTTCCAATACATCACGCATTTTATGTAATATATCAGAAGACAATTCAAAGCCGATTAATGTGAGCCTTGAATCCAGAGATCGAAGGTTTATACTTTGTCGTAACCTCTGGGTTAGCTGTTTGTGTGAAAGGTCCGATTTGGTCGAATAGAAATCAGAGCCTTTGCCGTCAATCAGACCAGTGACTCAAACAGCTGTCGCAGAGGTTATGACAGCCGTATAAACATTGGACCTCTGCTTAAATCAATGATTTTGTTCGGCAAATAATTTCCATTTTATCAAACGTTTATTCCTGAACAGCAAAGTACGCGAAAAGTTTGCTGGAAATTGCATCTACGTGGATTATATGGAGAATCGTTATTACATATCCTTATAATAAATAACACAAAAATTCATTCTCTAATCGCTAAACAAATTCTTATATTCTATCCAAATATGGCGAACGATATATTCGAGGAAATGGATTATTTCGGTACAGTTTAACCGCTTTTCTAAAAACCAAATACCGATAGTTTTGAGTAAAGATTAACACAAATATATAGTTTAATAAATTAGTATCAGGTTCAGATTAATTATATCAATATTTGCATCACTTATTCAATATGACTTTTGGTTTGTCAGGCGTTTCATGTCTTCATTTGGCAATAATCTATAGAAACGAATCTTTGGTCGAATCGCTATTAGAATGCAATGCAAACGTCAACCAAAGGGCCATGGGCCTGTTCTTTATGCCCAAGGCTAACATCAAAAAGAACAAAATGCCTGCTTTTGACGGTTAGTTTATTTTTTGTTACATATACTGTATATAAAAAGTTATATAAGCCGAGCCATTTTTAAATGCCAGAACCTCTATATTACGGCGAATATCCTCTCTCTTGGGCCGCAAGTATTGACGACAAGAGGATATACAACACATTGATCAATGCCGGCGCGGATCCTAACTTAGTGGACACTTACGGGAATATGGTTTTACATATAATCGTTGTGCGCGAAAAACTGGTCATAACTTTCATATGAAATATTGTTTTCTTTATTTGATTGAAATCTTTTAAATTCAGAACATTTTTGGTTTTGCGTTAAAACATTCTGAAAGACCCGCGACCTATGATATGGTTAACAATTATGGTCTGACACCACTTGCTTTGGCCTGTGTTCTGGGAAAGGCTAAGATATTCAGAGAAATTATTGAATTGAGCTGTCAGGTTTGCACACTTACTCTCTTCCATTCAAATAACAATAATAGGGTTAATAGGGTTGACCAGATCGGCCCGTCTTATATTGATATTATGATAGGACCAGATGGTGGAGAAAATGGGTGGACACAAATCCCCTTTCAATCAATAGATTCAATAACATTTCAGTTGAATTTAGTTTTAAATGTTGTGGGGCTAACCTCGCTAACAATTTGAAGTGTTTTTAAAATTCGTAAGATATATCTGACTCGGGTGCAAATTACTAGGCGATGTGAAATATTGAATAAGTAGAAGGTTTCAGCGAATTAAATGACCCTGTCAAATACTGATAAGTTATATCAATTTTATTTATTATATATATATAGGAGTTCTGGACGTATAATATCGTCACGTGCTGTGGATACCCATTAAATGTGGTCGACTCCATGCAAATGGAAAGCGGAGACACAGGTCTGTAGGCTTTTGTTCGCTTTCTATTTTACAGAGTTGCTGGAGAAAGCTCAGGGTCATCACAATCGATTGTCAGTAAACTTATGCAAGTTTTTTGGAACAGACCAGATATGGGTTCAGATATTTCCTATTCCTAACTGAGCCCAGGGTTCGAAATATGATACTGTTCTCCACTATTCACTGCATAATTGTCACTCATTTCCGTTTATCTCCTATTGTCTGACATTTGTGTTAATATAATAGTATTTTCATGCGATTAATCCTATAGACCAAGAAGAGGGTCGTTCTGCGCTTAAAATTATCCTGGAAGGTAATAATAGTCATCACTTGGATATGTTGAAGGGAGGAGTCATCCAAAAACTTTTAGAGGAAAAGTGGAAAACATTTGGACACGTATGGCAACAATCAGATACTTATTTGAATTCAATTGACTTTTCTATTGAAGAACTTTTTAATGTAAACCAAATAATTATTTTCAGCGTTTGTTTATGAGAAGAATATTTCAAACTCTGTTTCATTTAATAACAATAAGTATTGCTATTTATTTGCGGACTTCGAGAACTGAATTACTGATTTGTGAGTCAAATATCAGGAAAATCGTAAGTCTTTTGAAGCAATATTGCTTTGAATGCTATAAATCAGACGAATATTATTAAATGATTATATAATTTAGTTACGCATAGCATCAGAAGTAGTAGCGGTTCTGAGTTGTTGTCGGCATATATTCACTCAAATAAAAGAATTATCGAATAAAAAGCCATTTATTATATCAAAAGATTTGGTAAAACTTTGAATTTAATTAATTATTCAAATAATTTATTAAAATATTTCTCGTAATTAGAGTTCAAATTTGCCGCAAATCATATTTTTGGTCTCCAATATACTCATCATTTTTTCTTTTGTCTCGCGTTTAATGGAAAACTTATTTCTGGAGGAGATATTCCTGATCCTGGCCCTCCCCTCCTCCTGGTTCTTCTTGATGTTCTTTGCAGCGTAGGTTCACTTTTTTCTTTATATTATTTAATTCGCATTGAATTTTCAATTAATAGTGCGGTTCGAATAACTGGCCCATTCGTGGCCATGGTCAAATTTATGATCTTGGAAGACATGCGTCAATTCAGTATTATCTATTTGGTCTTTCTCTATGGTTTCTCCCAGGGTATATAATCAATAATCAAATGAAACTGATGTACAGTCTAACCAATATTTTTAAATTATTTTTTCTACCATTCCTTTCAAAGCATTTTTCTTTCTCCTAAAACATCCGATAAAACAATTGAAATCATTTAATCACAACTCATATTATAGCTCATGGATGGAACTCTTCCGGATGACTTTAGGCGCTCATGAGGTGCGCCGGCATATATTAATATATCATTTCTTCTTTTGCTTTATTTATGTTTATAATTCAAAGCCCAGTATTTGTAGTATTGTTTTGTAATAATTTGAGCCCAAAATATACTACAGTATCAGATGAGGGCATATCAGTTGTGCCCAGGGGTCATTTTTCCAATTTTGATGAAATTTCTGAAATTTATCTTTTAGAATATACTGTATTAGTTTAGGCTGAGTTGGGTTGTTTACTTAAGTTTAGGTCAGACTGTTTGAAAATTAGCAGTCATTGAAGTCATTGATCGGTCAAAGAATTGACATGGATACTTGGAAGCCTCAGATAGCGCGGGTCACACAAACAGGGAAATATGTTAGAAACTCGAAAATCACAAGAGATAAACATAAGAAACAATATGACATTCGATTGAAATAGAAAATTGTCCCTGACTACTTATACCCCTTCAACTCTGAGCACATCCACTATTATTTGTCTCCTTTTTGATGCAGTAGTGCAGTGAAGTGCTATTTACGTTGATTTGATCCGCAGTATTGCTGCTTACAGTTATATAACCTGTACAGACGATAAATCAAACGTGTGTTTCAACTCTGAGTAATACTGAGTAATAATCTTATTTTTGATAATTTCTTCAATGAAATCAAATGAACACAAATTTGAGATTAAGATAATTTTGTGATTCGTTTGATTCAAAACTGTTATAAAATCATCGAAAGAGATGAGAGATTACCGGAAAAATAAAATAACAGGTATTACTTAGTACTCAGAGTGAAACACACATTTGATTTGCCGCCTGTACATTTATGACTATATTCCTGATTCATTGTTTTTATACAAATAATGAATATTTTTCATATATACGTATGCATTAGATTATTATTATTATTTTAATGGCTTTCTATGAAAACCAGCTTTTGTTGATAGAGATGCCAATAAAGTTTGATTTGATTTGAGTGCTATTATGACTGATTCGTTCAAAATTATAGGCTTTTATGTGAATTATGAATAAATAATTGAATGATATATTGATTACATTACAGTACGAAGAGCTCAGGAATTCGTACTATCATTGGTTCACACAATTATTTTTCGTGTTATTTATGATATTAATGCCAATACTATTGCTGAATATGTTGATTGCAATGATGGGCAACACGTATGCACTGGTTATCTCTGAGTCGGAGCGCGAATGGACTATGCAATGGGCGAAGATTCTGCTGGAACTGGAGAAAGCGCTTTCCCATAAGGAATCGAAACTATTTCTAAGTCAATACACTTTAAGCATAGCTCCCAAATCCGATTCCGAGCGACCCATCGCTGCCCTTATGGTCATTAAGAAGATGTCTATATCTAAGGCTAAGAAACGAAAGCAAGCGATCGATAACTGGAGAGTGAGTTCATTACGGATTAGAAAATGACTTCTTTTACAAATAATTAATAATAATTTTGTTTCCAATTACAGCGAATACACAGAAGAGTGAAAATACTTTTGTCTAAACGAGAACAAAATTAGAATAAAATTGAACTTAACTTGAATTCAAATAAAGTTTTATTAATTTTAAACATTATTTTCAATAAGTATTTAATTTTTAACAATTAATGTTTGAATACATGATTTGATTCCGAACTTGAATTCAAGAATATTGTGATAAATCATTAAAAACTATTCATTTGATAATTGTTTTCATTTCAGTTAAAATAAGATTAAAATAAATAATTATTTTGTTTTATGAATAAATTCTTGTTATTTAAGAATCTTTTGATTTGTTTCGTAGCAAATAAAAAGATTTCATATAATTATAATTATTAGGAATATTTGTTTTGCTCTCAAATTATGATTCAATGGCATTAATTATAATATGATATCACATCAGGAATTTCAATGGATTTATCGGTTCAAATAAAACAAAGAAATTGCCTTGATTATACTATACTTCCTTATATTAATATATACTACAGTAATATAAATATTTCATTAATTGCATAGTAAATGTCGGTGTAATACAAGAGATGATTGGAAAATATTTTTATATAATTAAACAAGCAACATTGCCCAAAAAGACTCTAATTTTGTTTTAACCTTTTTTTGATCAAAATTACTCCTCAAATGGGGAAGTTTTCATCAAAAACTTTCTGCCCAAAATGTGTCCCAGTACCATTTTTTAATGTTCAAATACTGTTCTTAATATGAATAATGTTTAACTGTTAACCTATTGAGCCTATGGAGAACAGTATTCAAAGCTCAAAAAATGGTGCTTGGACATATTTTGAGCAGAAAGTTTTTTGATCAAATTTCCTCATTTGAGGAGTACTTTCGATCAAAAAAGGTTTAAACGAAATCAGAGTCTTTTTGGGTAATGTTGCTGTAAGTATAATATAGTTATTATACAGTCCACCGAATATATCAATGTCGAGCACAATATGGCTCAGACTATGGCCCTATAACTATGGGAATGATCTATTCGGTGGACTTATATCAACAGAACTATAAGGTATAGAAATGTTTCGTCTTATTACTTGAAATGAAGTCGTTTTCATCGTTAATAACGTAAGATTTGTAAGTTTTTTGCCGGACCTGAATTGGAAACTCATAAAGTTAAATGATCCAGTCTGAATAAGGAATTGCAAGCGTCGATAAAATCGAATTGAGGAAAGAATTTGAAAAATGGAGCTCTCCTTCAAAAACAAACATTTGTATTGTGCTATTGAGTAACTTTTTGTAAACCTGTTTACCCTGAATAGGCTGACTAAACAGGCTATGTTCAGGTAGAATAAAACGACGGAAAACTTCAAAACTCGAAAAAAAATTTCACTGAATTTTGTTCGAATTGAGTTCAGTCTAGTTTGAAGAGACATTAAATGTGAAATTTTGAATATTCGGTTAAATTAGATTCTAGGTCTGCTAATCGCCAGTGTACACCGTTGCAATATAATTGACCACAAAAGTAAAAATATACAGGCCTAATTGTTGGACATCGCGAATGGGAACTGAAAAAGAAATTATTCGGGTAGTGTTCGAAAATATTGAATCAATGCTCAAATCTTCCTTACTCGTAAGCTAGCTACTTTTTCTAACATGAACTATATCAGGCACTATATGAGAAACTTGATAAAGAAAGTTGTCAAATAAAATATTAGTGAATGAGTATGAGTGCAAAACTACCTGTGCTATCCTATTTTTTTCTAGGTATTCTATTTTTGAATTTATAAAAAGTTTATAACTTTGTGTAGATTTTAATTTAAATAATTTATTAATGAAAATAATATATAAATAAATTGTAAAATAATCTGTTTATAACTTCAAAGCACTCAATGTATCATCAGATAAGACACAGCCAGTGATGTGGAGTCGTATAATACAGAACTGGATTGTATGCAAACAATTGAATACATTCTGAACACATATTCTTGCCATTCATTTGCGTCCAATAATTCATAGAATTCGTCAGATTTTAAAAAAAGTAAAATATTTGATAATCAATGGTTAGGCACTTATAGACCAATTGTACACCAATTGGGTATTTGATCAACAATTCCAGAATCTATTCAGTGAAGAGTTATATTATATGGAAATGCGGTCGAAATGACACAACTTTTATATCAATATTTCAACAGAATATCCATTATTTGTAGTTATACTGTAATTCTATAATGTATTAGTGCACAGACACAGCCCAAGCAGATCGTTTGAATCTAACATTACAGCAATCATTCAAATGTCCGAAAATCTGGGAACAAATCGGAATAGTTTGACTGATGTTTCGATTGCATCAAGACAATATTGCTGTCACTCAGAGTCGACCTCTGCTTCTCTTCATTCGTATGACTAATATTAGGCGAAGATTTGTTAAGAGTTTGCAAAGCAATTGAGTCCATAAATAGGTTGCTATCTATGAGGGGCACAGAAGAGCAAATGCCTGTACTTTCAGATTGACTGCTCTGAAGAGCAGGAATACAACTTTGAAGACTAAGAGCACGGTTTATGACTGGATCTGATTGCCTATTAAGCACTGGATCTGATTGTTTCAGTTGTCTGTTGGCGTCGAGAGTGTTCTCTAAACTCGAAACGTATTCCAAAGTATTGTCGAAATCGAAAGAAGTGTCCCGAGTATTGGGGTCAGTGTCAACCATGGGTGTCAAGTTAGGACTGGACACTTCATACATGGTTTCCATAAGACTTTTGGTGTTTCGCAGAGGAATTCTATTCATAGTTAACGGATAAGTAGAACATTGAAGGCTTTGTGTTCGGCTCAGAGGCGGAGCATAACTGCTCTGATTCTGTTTGGTAGGCATCGAGTCGTTTGAAGTTTTATCACAGCAGAGACAGGAGTATTGATTACAAGAATTTAAGGTCAACTGATCCGCACATTTAACACTGGACTGACTCATCAATAGTTTCATACAATCCATCATTTCTTGGAAATTATTCGACATTTTCTCTTCGAACCGATCGATACGTCTTTGCAATAATAATTACAAATATATAGATATAATTCAAACAATAAGTTAAACTAAAATATCTTATATTAATATTTCAATACAGTATTAATGCTCTGAACGCTAATTAGTAATTATACGATCACTTACTCCGACAAAAGTTCTAGTTTTCTATCGATTCTGTCATTCATTTGAACATTATTTGAAATGTTGTCCAAAGCGGCCGAATCTCTGACTAATTCTAAGATAGAATCCATTTTATTGGACCTATTATTTGGCGAAACCACTTCGGATGCACTCGTATTCATCGCTCCAAATGAGTCTTGTTTTGAAAATTGGTTTTTTAATGAGTTCTTTGAATTCTTGCGAAGTTTTTCGTTTGACAGAGATTTCTTGGGTTGAGTCGGAGAGATACTGGACAGAGCACCTGATGGACACAACCCATTTGCTTAATAATTGGTTATTATCTTAGAGTTGGCCAGGCTCCTCTAAGGCCTCTCTCTCTCTCTCTCTCTCTCTCTCTCTCTCTCTCTCTCTCTCTCTCTTTCTCTCTCTCTCTCTCTCTCGACTTTTTCCGGCCAACTCTGTTATGAAATATTAGTCAAAACTTACCAAATGTCAAATCAGTAAAACTTTTCTTCAGCTGATCTACCATTCCTTCAAATAATGAAAAACAGTTTTCAATTTTTTTTCTAAAATGAGAAATGATTTTGAGTTTAATAATAACCTGAGAGTGAGTTAAAAGTTCCACTTCTGGTGCGCATAGGTTTGAGAGGAAATTCATAGTTAGCTGGCGTCACATCCATTCCCGCTTTTTGAGGAGAAAACTCTAAGATTCCGGTTCCAGAATGCCTGCGCTTTGATTTGTTATCCTTTAGGTTCTTGTAGTAGAGTCGAGTGCAGTCGTCGTCATCCTCTTCGCCATCGAAAGAAGTAAACGCTGTCAATGGCCCGCCATATGACTGTCCCATTCGGTTATCCTCAGTCAGTGCTAATGTTCATCAGTCCTATTAATTTCAAGATCGAGACTGTGATCGAGACATACCTTCTTCGGAAACCTCTTCATTAGGCGGCGATGAGAAACAGTCCTGAAATTTGCGTTTCACTGACTTAGTGAGAGTGAAGTCAGGGGACAATCCCTGCTGGTGCTCATCCCTCAGGTTGAAGGTTATGATAAGATTACTATTAAATGAATCGATGAATTCGGGATACATTTCGAAGACATGGAGCAAATCAACGCGAGATATCTTATGCAAATCACAATACGTCAGAGCCCTTACATTACACATGGATTTACCGATTGTCACATTTTCTAATGGATTCTCACCGAAGACATCGTCTTTACCTGAAAATAAATCAATAGTTAATTACCTAAAGTGAGTGCATATTATCTTAAAGTCTGAAACCTAGAATCGCGACCACATTATCGCCATTGAGTATCTCAATAGTGCCGCGCGCTATAAAATATAAGGCCACCAGGACATCTCCCCTGTGGACCAATGTGTCCCCGGGAGGCGCATGAGTTGTCTTGAACTGTCGAATACAATCCAATTATTAATTGTTTACTTATTCTAACAAATTATATATTAGACTGACTTTCATTGAAAGAGCTCTTAAGCAACCCTGAGATGCATCTGATGTTCAAATGATTCATATTTAGACAATATGTTCGACAAAATCAAAATTCATTTCTTTGTAAATTATGAGACCTTTAAATGCGGAGCAGTTTTCTAAAAGATTTCTGTTCAGGTGTAGGCATATGTCCGCCTGAAGACATTCCGGGAACCCTTTGAGGACCTGTAAGTCAGCACTAATTAGTAGAATCTAAGCAATTATTAGACACACGACCAGTGAGACCAACCATATTCATGTCGATGCCGTTGGAGTAGGCCCAGGCATGTTGGAAGTACTCTTCTAGTCTAGTTTTTAAAGGACTCGGAATTTGATGGAATCGTATGAATTCTCTGACCCTCAGTAACTGTGTGTGATATCGTGCTGTTCCTGAGTATAAGCGTTGAATAATTGCCGAAACGTTTCCGAATATCGAGGCATACATTAAAGCTTTGATTTTGTATAGAATATAATATTTAATAAAGTAATGCAAATAATTAATTGAATGTCAACTCATTTAATATGGAATTAATATTTAGACTCACATCCGGTCAGCATAACTAATATACAGAATATCTTTTCTGTGTTTGTCGTCGGAGAAACATTGCCGAAACCAACGGATGTGAGCGAAGAGAATGTGAAATATAAGGCAGTTATATAACGAGACTTTATTGTCGGCCCTCCAGAACCATCCGGATCTTTGCAGATTTGAGACATTTTTATGTTATAGTTATAGAAGACATAGAAAATGCATTGATATTAGACATACAGTAGTACTGATAGGTAGCATTGGCTAAGTGGTCCAGCCATCCTATCTTGCGCTCCAACACCTATAAGACAATATTGATTGTAAATATGAAGACTCCTTTCAGTAAGACTGTAGACCTACCGGTCTCTCAGCATTTCCTATTGCATACCTTAATGAGATAATTGTTAGAATAGAAGACAATTATTCTATTATTCAATGTCTTTATTGAAACGAATTAAAGAAAAAGAAATATAAATAAAAGAGAAATCAAACCAAAAGCAGATCTGATTATTGACTCAATTATTGCGAAGATTGTATTATATGCAGAGATAGGCAATATGGGGAACAGAGAGAGGGTAGACCTTCTCTCTCAGGGGTAGAGGGTCAGACCCCTAGGATATTGGCTGGCTGAGACTGACCCCCCCCCCTAGGATATTGACTGAGGCCGACCCCCTCTGTTTTTCGATGATTTGGTGGCGAAAATTGGGCACTTTTTAGAGAAAAAATTGATTCATTGCACCTCTTTGGCCCAAAATTTTGGCTGACCCCCCCCCCCTGTCGTCGACCCATTGCCTATCTCTGATTATATAATATAATGATTATATAAATAAATGATTTGATAAATAAAAGTATAAAAATGATTGCGGAAAACGATAAAAAATATTGATTGATTGAAGTATATATAAAACTATAGATTATATTTGGGATAACTGGAAGAGCAAGGTCAAATCAATAGACATTGCTTCCGATTTCTATAATTTAATAAAATCTGAGGCACATTAGGCATAAGGTCTGAAAAACTGACATTTACTTCGATTATACAATATATTCATTATTCATAAAATACAAGTGAATAGAGTTGGGGACAAAAAAAATTGAACCTCAGGGTGATTAGGATTTGAGCGGTCCCTTCGATATATTACTTATTAAAAAAGTTCTATAATGTGTATAAAAAAAGGAAAACATTTTAAATGTTAGCAATTCTTTCAGAAATAATACTAAATATATGAATCTTAATCGAAATTTTAAGAAAATTAGGTTAAATTCATCAAGACTCTTAGTAAGGGTTCAAGATCATCAAGTGAATTTTAATAGCGAATGAGTTACATTAATTCTATTGATGATAAAGCAAGCAGGCACAATTATTCATTCCGATAAACAACTTACCAAATGCAAGCCAACCAGTGTGCCACCTTGGTTATACCAGTAGATAGGTTAGAAATATCGCAAAAATAAATTGATATAAATATTGGATATAATATGAATACAAATATGGATGACATACGAGTGCAAAAGCAGCGACTAATAGGATAAGAACTGCAGCTCCGTATTCAGAATATCTGTCTATCTTTCGGGCGACGCGAACCAGCCGTAAGAGTCGAGCGGTTTTAAGCAAACCAATGAGTGTTGTGGTCTGAGGGCATAAATCATATGATTCATCATTCAAACCAATACTTTGGCAAAAATCGATTTATTTTTAAAATAATAAAATAGCGCCCAGTTCTACATTGCATTGCAATTGAGCACCCTGTTCTCATTAACCCTAATGGTTGTTTGACCATTTCCTTAGATGCCTGTTCACATTCACGAATAGAATTTAAATTAAAAATTCTATAACACTGTATCTGAATTAGTATTAGTAATACTGTATTACAATATTGTGCAGAAGATTAATATCAATATAATCTGTAATTTATTAATAATTATTATTTGATTATATTATAACTCATGCAATACCTCATCGTTTTGCGAACCAAAGAGCAAGAGATCGAATGGAATGGCGGCGACCACATCGATGAGAAACCATCCTTTCAAGTAATTTAAGGCAATTTTACCCGGATGTGACACTACCTGGCATTAGACATAGATAATAGAAGTGAGGAGAGAGACATGGATAGCACGGGTATAGCACAGGTAGTCAGAGTCAGACTCACTTCATCGTTCTTATTGACATAAGTTGTCCTGAAATTAATGAGAATGTCAACGATGAACATGACATCGACCAACAGGTCGACAACCATGAGAGGGTCGTCCCCATACTGTTTCTCTTCTTTGACCCAATTTTCCTGTTCATTATTGCTATTGTTTTGATTTTTACCTAAAATTTAAATATAAAAAGTTTATGCTATATATGAAAGACTGAGAATTTCATGTGAATCCATTCTTTGTTTTTAACCAGGATCATTTATCAAATAATTTTTTCAGACGTACATTGAGTTAATTAATGATCTTTTTCTGAAATACTCGTACATGAGTTGAACGTAGAGTTTAATCAAAGGTTGATTATCGGCAATACATTGCTATTTTCAGTCTAAAACTGAATTATTTTTATTCTTTTCACATATTTATACAAATATTGTATTGTATTGTATGACTGAATATAACAAAATTAGATATAATTATTTGAAAGCGGAATCTATTAGTGCAGTGAAATGGGAGAACAGAAAACAATAAGTATTGTCTTTATAACTAAAATTTCATATAAATTGAATTTATTTATAGACTATAATAAGTTATATGTAGAGAAAAAAAGGCTTGTATTTAGATTTAGGCGTTTCTTCTCTAATAAAAACTACAGTAAATTATAAAACATTTTATGCTATTTCTTAATATATTTCTAGTTTTTATTTTTGTTAAACTGAATTTGTGTTCACTTTTAAGTAAAACAATAAATCAATTTAAGTCTCAATTCTATTCGTTTCTGAATTCTTTAATTATCAAAAGATTATTCTGTTATCAGATTCTGATATCGATTATTGATGGCATAAATGAATTATTGCGTCCAATCGATTGAAATTAATTTTGATAATAGATTTGACTAATGATCCTTTGCTTCATAAGTCACTTTAATTTCAGATCTATAGTAATTTAGCCGAAAAATAGGTTAACAACACAACAAGTCATCGATTATTTTTGAATATCGAATTAATCGTATGTTTCGCGTGATATAAGAAAAATGAAAAATGTTATTAATTTGTCGAACAAAAACATGTGATTTTCATTTCATTAATGTTCTCAGAAATTCCCATAGAAAAAAAACCCGGACTATAATTATAGGAAAAATATTTTATATGGAAATCTGTTCTTAAAAGTTGTTGAAAATATAGTATTTCTGACATAACTGTAGTATTTGTCAAATCAATGCAGAGCTGAGATGAATAGGAAATTCAAAGATTTTTGTATTAAAGTCTATTAACTGAATATAATTTATGAAGAATTTTAATATTTTCTGCATTTGTGTTATATTAAAAGTTTTGACCGGATTAAAGGCTAATATACCCATATAATACCCTTATCACATTAAAAAACTTTTCACAAAGCACGTACACTTAAAATCACGAATTCCCTGACCCCCTCCCCTTAGGCGAGCAGTCGTACACTTTTGAAATCAAAAGCACATATTTTTCAAGCAAACCCCTCTTTCATCAAATAATATAATCTATACTTTTTTGCTTTACTCTGCTGTTACTGTACAAACGTGGAAAGGAATGCATTACAGTATACAGGTATTTAATATTGTGATTTTACAGGAATCACAATAAAATAATTACAGGTTTGTGAACAAAAAAAACGATCGATTTTTGACAAAAATTCAACCAGTACCTCCAGGTTTCTTCACCCCTCCCCTACTAAATCGTAAGCTTGTGTAAGTTTTCGCTTGACCCCCTCTCCCCTCGGCACTGTGTACGTACTTTGTGAATCTTCCCTGAGATGCCTATAAGAAGCCTCGAATAGATATAAACGAATTAAAATCAATTAATTCTTACCGTTATTTTGAGAATTAATTTGATTAATGAGTCTATTTTGATAATATGCTGTTCCGGCGGATACGTTGTTATTCAAAAGAAATGCCGCCGAATATGGAGTAAAAATAGCCGTATAAATGACAAGTAGCAAAATGATCCAGTCCCAAATGGCTTTGAAGGGGGAATAGTGAAGGATTGTCCACTTCTGCTGGTGCATCGTGTTCTGCTGACTGAAACTATGCGCCACATTCTGTGCCAGTTCTCCCGATTCAAACTTATAATCTGGTAATATGTCTGTCCCCAGAGATAAGACCTGAAATCGATTTCAAATCAGTTAATATTCGCTTAATTTTATTCAAGTTTCGCAAAATTTTAATAAATTTTAAATAAATTGAAAAATAAATTAGATTTCTATAAAAATGTTATCAGAACTAACTCATTGTTTGACAGCATTTGCAACCAAAAATCACCATGCTCTTTTCAAAAGTATAACACATCTTCTCCTTTCGATATATGTCCAGGGATACCTCATTTAAGCCAATGGAGGCATCAAAGTTCAAATATACAGCTCTGTATGGCTTATGATAATTGAAATATTGATTGCGACTAAATGTAAGATAATATGATGGCTTATCAAGCAATCTTGGTAGTATTTTAATATATAGCTGAATTTGGCTTTGCGTTCAACTAAAATATTTCAATCGATTTAAACATGAAATTAGGGAAAACCGAATTTTACAAAGAAATCTACTTTTGATCAAATGATTGGAATTTTGTTCATTAAAACCATAAATACAATTAAGTTCTCTTAAAATCCGACAAAATTGGCTTTTAGAGCAATTTTTAGTTAAATTATTATAATTATTATGTGCTTGGTTATGACTTGGAGCGTCTTAAAGATCACTCAGGTGCTTAAAATATACACAGGCACATAAATTGAAGAAAGCTTGTTTATTGAATGTGCCCTCTGTACAGTTTAATTGAAGGAAATGTAAAGTATTTACCCGTATATTTATTTTGTGTCATAAATTAATGACTCATAATAGAGTGTATTATGCGTTCAATCTTATAATTAGTGAGGGTACTAAAATCATATAAAGCATCCATGACAATTACAATTAATACAATTTTGACAATCGCTATATTTTAACTTAAATTAATAATTTGAGTGATAAAACAGTTTTCTATTTTAAAATTAATTAAAACAAGTATTACATAAAATATATTTATAATTATTTAATTACTCGACTCATCCCATAAAAAGATAATCCAAAAGCTCTTCGTTTATAGCTCTCATAAATTAAATGATTATCTTTTGAGGTCAGCTAATGATTAAATATTCGTAAATATATGTAAAACAAATGCTTTAATTCAATACAATTAGGAGTAATGCTCTTAAAAGGACCATACCGTACTTGTGGGCACCTCTGGGCTATGCAGCAAATCAAAAGGCTCACGGCGGCTTTCGATAGAGGAAGGTCCAAGGATCATAAATCAGTTTTCAAAAAGTTCCTAGCTAGAGGGGGCGCCCGGCA
>JAQIWA010001258.1:0-19775 GCA_034693305.1 Eueremaeus valkanovi | reverse complement strand
TGTTAGCCAGCAGGGGGTCATGTGATCCAATATGGCGTCTGACGACACGTGACGACAGGTGACGACACTTGCACTGTAGGAGGGCAAAATAAGCAGTTGTGCTGTTAGCCAATATGGCCAGGTAGCTTTTTTACTATTTTCAATTGTTCTCAAAACCCTGTTTTCCATAGGTGTGCTCTTAGCTCTTATAGCACTGTTTGTCTATTTTTGTCTGTTTTCCCATACATGCACTGTTAGGCATCATACCAAATTTACTGCACTGCACTGTTAGCCTGCAGGGAGTCATGTGACTCAATATGGCGTCTGACGACACGTGACGACAGGTGACGACACTTGCACTGTTAGGTAATTGTTGTCAAAACTGCCGTTTTTCCATACATGCACTGTTAGCCGATATTGCACTGTTAGCTAATGTCTGCCCGTCACCAAAACTTGCCCGTCAACCCAACAATGCTTGCCTGGCAAGCATGCGTCTGCCTTTGCCCGTCAACGTTAATACGCGTGCCCGTCAAGCCAACAATGGTTGCCAGGCAAGCAATTTTGCTTTGCCAGTCACGCTCTTGCATTTCATTGTTTATTACCCTATTCTACTCCTACTATTTTATTTACTCATTTGTTGCATTTATTCTTACTTATCACGACTGAAAACGAGACAAATATGCAAAATGTCATTAAATTATTCTTTCCTATTGACTGACACACTGTATATACAGTATTGTTCGCTCTTTTGTTTGTTATGATTACAGCTGTAATGCTTCACAATGTAACGAACCTACTCGTCCCCACAGCTCGAATTATTTTCTATGAAAGTAGATTAAAGCAATAATTTTGATCAAGATTAAATATGTACTTAAGGCCAATCACATCAAAATTTAATCAACATTTCTATATATACTCTAATGTTATGTGTTTTGTATTTTCTCTGACTTTAATTAATCAATAAAGTTGTTAAATTTTGTGCTAGTATATAAATTGACCAATTGAACCATGGTCATTATAATTTACATATAAATTATTTCTTACTAATTCGGGGTAAGGGTGGACTCGAAGGTCCACTAACTTGTGAATAAAAACATTTCAATTTTGAAAAAAACGATATAAAGTCTATAGAAATAGTTGTCTACAGAACAGAGTGGAAGCAAAACATTTAATTCGTATTTCAAACCAAAAGTCTCTAACATTTAGTCAGTTCTGGAAACATTTCAATTGTAAGAAAAGTTACAAAAAATACTATAACATTGAAGTCTCAACCCATGAATGGGTGAGTAATTTGTTAATTCATATATTTTGTGCAAGATGCTTTTGTTTGATTTTTATTTTCAAGTTATAACAGATAATTTCAAATCTCATTCTTATCTTATTTTTTAGATTCAAATCACGAATAGATAGTCATTATTACAGTTAAAACCAAAGCTTTAATAACCATATAATAGCCAAAGGAATGAATTAGAACTGACTTTGCACTAAAAGCCTGAGTAAACTCATCCTGATATCAAACAATCCTGGAAAGCCAAGGCTGTATTCTAAAAAGCTTTATTCCAATACAAACTTATCTCCCCTGGCGCAATCAACAGTGTTCAATCATGAATATTGATTTAAAAGAAAAGTATCTCGACCACTGCATCTGGAGGATTAACTTGGACATTTTGATAGTCTTCATCCACATACTTTATACGACGTTCAAACAATCAAGTTTATTTTAAAGATTTCATGCATATAGCACCGAGCAAAATTGTTGTCATGCTAAAAAGGTTGCACTGATAAAGCACACAAATATTACTCAGAAATGCCCAACCAAATCGATATTTGTCCGCATAATCGTAAAACCAAGTCAATCCAGCTCATTTTAGATTTATAGGCAACATTCTACTTTTTTTACTCATTTCTGTTTTGTAAATATTGAATTCACACTCCTTTGGGCAGATTTCGTCGCAATGGGCTTCTATGCTAATATCGCAATTAATTTCATAATAATCGGGGCATAATTTCCTGACCCCTATTGAATAGTTTCTAAAAAATATGTTTGGAAAGTACAGTCTGACCCTGCACAGTCTTTGAAGCCACGAATGTCATCGAGACAACAGTTTTGCTAGTAGTTCAAACAAAAACAGTCAAAATGACAGTCTGTCCGCGTATTTACCCCCACTGTGTACTACTATCCAAACCAAAGTCCAAATTAATCCTAGGGTATATACTTCACTGTCGAGTGCCATAAAAGCATTGTCAGTACACATGTGTGCTCTTGTTTGCAGTGCTTTTGGTGCTATGCAGTGAAGTGTATATTCACACGTCGTTTACCTCTATTGGGCCGAATGTACACTGTTTTCAATACAATAATAAATAATTTAAATAATAAATTTGTTAATATAATTCAGCTTGATTATCTTTGTAAACTTGTACTTGCACTTTTATATAACCACTTTGTTCTTGATACTTTTGATGCCAATAAAGTTTTCGTTATAAATACAAACGCATTCATTGACTACTTATTAAATGAACTGAAAAATCGGAGAATATTTTAGAAATAATGAGTATTAAAATAAAATAATCAGGATTAACTATGATCTAGTTATAAACCTGATCATTTTTTATGGTCTGATTTTTAAACGAATACTAAGAGTAAAGAAATTGCGGCAAAACTTATTATCAATGAATGTATGACTCGATTGGACTGAATGTGAATTAAAGATAGGAATGAATGCAAAGAAAGAACATTTTTATTATACGTTTGAAAACTTATAATTAAGAAAAGTATTATTTGTGAGCACCGACTCATCACTACAGTAAAGCACTATCAACTGAACTTAATGAAATAACATGACCGAGCAATATTTTGTCATAATTTTAAAATAAAGGTTACATTTTACATTTTATCCAGCTCACATCTATTGTTTTATGTTGATCAATTAATAATTATTATCAGAAAGTAGAGTAAAGACTCTTTCGATCGATATTTTGATTAATTTAAGATTTATTTAATAATAAAACAAAACAACACTTAATGCTTATGTCAAACAAGTCATGTGTTCACTGAGTTCACTAAACTTTACTCAATATGATTGACACGAATTCAACAAATGTTTGTTTGAATGCATTGAAAACACTTTAACTGTATATTAAGTAAAGCCTTGTTTTCGGTCAACACTTAACACGAATTGCAGTCCATTTGAGTCAACGCTTGCATTGAATTGTATGACAAGAGATGTCATTCTTATCGCTATATTTCGGTTCAAAACACTATTTGTTTGTAAACAAACTTTTTATTCATTTATTGTGTTTTGTATTAAATGTTTAATTAATTTGTTTTTCGTTGAAATTTTGATTCTTTTAAACAACAGTTAACTCTTTCTTAACGACTACTGCAATAATGTGGACAAATTGTCCACACCTGTCAATCAAGCTGAGCGTGAAAATATGACAATTTATTCAATTCGGCTCAAGTACAGGGTCTGCAGTTAAATGCCAAACTTTATTGAAGACGATTACAATTAAATATAATTCCGAATAAATTAATAATTTTAAGAACAATTTCACCAATAAGAGTATATAATTTTGTGAATCATTGTACATTTTGTCCCCCTACATGAAACATAATTTTTAAATACCTTAAGATTGTCACCAATTGATCCAATTATCATCAAATGGTAAAAATTTCTGAAGATTGTTAATAATTGATCCAATTATCATCAAATGGTGAAAATGTCTGAAGATTGTTAATAATTGATCCAATTATCATCAAATGGTGAAAATGGCTCATGATTGTTACCAATTGATTCAATTATGATCTAATGGTAAAATACCTTAAGATTGTCACCAATTGATATAATTAGTTATTACTAAAGTCCGGAGAGAAGGGATATAAGCGCGGGTGCAATCATTTGATTGTTGACGAATTCAGACTAGAGTTCATTCATCGAATCAGCCCTGAGAACTCATTGTTTAATAAAGTTAAATTAATGACTTTCACTGTCTGTTCGAACAGATTCGCGAAATAGCGATGAATTATCGCCACAATTGACTGATCTCTGCACGAGTCCTACACTTATCTGACATTTGTTTGACTGTTCTCTCAATTGAATTGATTTGAATTCAGATTTGCTTTCATTTCAATTGTAATTCAAATTATTGTTAATTGAATTGAATTAACGGACAATGACTCAAATCATTAATTTAACTATATTTCATAATTATATTAAAAATATTAAACAACGACTTAACTCAGGGCTGATTCGATGAATGTACTCGTCTGAATTCATCAACAAGCAAATGCTTGCACCTGCGCTTATATCCCTTTTTTCCCGGCATTACCAAAGAGAATACATTAGATCTATTTGTGATAATCTTGAAAATATAATCATTAAGTAATACTTTAAGCAATCTTAACGTATTTTCACCATTTGATGATAATTGGATCAATTTTAAGAGATCTTAAGGTATTTTTATCATTTGATGATAATTGAATCAATTGGTAACAATCTTGAGCTATTTTTACCATTTGATGATAATTGGATCAATTGGTAACACTCTTGAGCTATTTTCACCATTTGATGATAATTGGATCAATTGGTAACAATCTTAAGATATTTTCACCATTTGATGATGATTGGATCAATTTTAAACAATCTTAAGGTATTTTTACCATTTGATGATAATTGGATCAATTGGTAACAATCTTAAGCTATTTTCACCATTTGATGATAATTGGATCAATTGGTAACAATCTTAAGGTTTTTTACCATTTGATGATAATTGGATCAATTGGTAACAATCTTGAGCTATTTTCACCATTTGATGATATTTGTACTATAATTAATGTAGATAGTGGTCTGTTGATAGAGAAATTAAAATCAATAAAATTTTATAATATATTTCATTCGGAAAATGTTAGTTTTTTAACTTCTACCCCTGTATATTACGGCTAAAATAGATTTAATCTATTTATCGCTTCTGATTGGCTAATATTGAATTCAAAGTTAAATTCACAGTATTGTTGTCTAATAACTGCCGGTCAAGAAAGGGTTAATACCCCTTTTTTCCCGGCACGGTATTTGTTTTAGAATATTCTCAATAATTATTTGTAATATTTCTAACAGTATTTGAATGCATAGAATGGACACAAAGTCTGTCTTAATCTATGAATAGCTTAAACATTACGTTTATATTAATATATCAATACTTTTCAATCTTTTATTAATTTCTGATTTATTATTTGACAAACAATTAAATGTCTTTTCATTTTATAATTGTTTTAATTCATAAAAACTGAATATCGAATATCCTCCCTTTCCTCCCTTTCCTCTCCAAGAGAACACAACTACAAAATAATTAAAAATTTTTATTCAAATAATAAAATGCTTGAAATGATTAATAAGGAGTAAATTTAAATTTTGTTTTCAATTTGATTGCGTCTAATAAGTCAGACCACTTGACATGTGTGGGCTCGGATTGGACTCCTTTGGAGACTTTGTTAACATAATTGAAATCAGATTCTGAACTCCGAGAGACAGACATGTGATTGAACTGGAGATCAAAGGCCTCTTCTGCCGACTCAATGCTCGAATAGTCCTCCGATTCGTAAACAATAATATTTGAGTCCAATATTAAACGACTATTTTCTGATCCAAAGCCAATACCACCAGTTCTTGCTCTCATTGACTGCTTTTTCATTAGATCTGACATATCGTTCACATTTGAAATTCTCATATCATTAGAGGAAAGACGAGTACTCTTTGAAAGTGGTTTCCATGCATTCAATTGATTATTATTCCTATTTATGTCTGACGTCTGGTTCGACCAGAGCTGACAAAACATGAAATTCTCGTTTAAATTCCAACAGAATTATAGCCAACAAATAGAACATAAATGTGCTTAACATAAATTTGCATCTGACTCACATCAGTGCTTCTCGAATGGTTAGCATGGATGAGACTGTCCAGTTCAAATTCTTCTATATATTGTTCGGCGCATTCAATCAAATCGGAAGCCTTTTTGTCGTCTTTGCCTAAAACTGCAATCTTTTAAAAGTATTTTTAGTTGTTTTGATCCAAAAATAAATATAAGAAGAGATGAGATGTGTTTGGACTAACTTTGGCGAACTCACAGACGTCTGTCTGAACGCTTTGGTCGCGCATTAAATCCTTTTTAGGCGAATCATTAATTTCTGTTGACTCGCGTTTCAAATGTTTGCTAAATTTTGGCTTAAAATCTTTGATAACATAATCTGTTAATAGATCTGATCCCTTGTCTGATCCCTGATCTTTGCAAAGAGGGCCGAATTTTTTACTCAAATCTTCTCTCAAAGCAGAGGATTTCCGAATGTCGTGAAGAGATTTTAAACCCTCGAAGGCTGGACTCGGACTGCGATTTACCGAAAAATTTCTGGCAATACTAAATAAATTAGGTGTCGATCCTATTGTTCGGATCAAAATTAATTACAAATGTATTGTATTTTTTTTAAATGTTAACTATTTATACTCTTTTTGAACGGAGAGTCCATTAATGGGAATAAATTAGAAACTATTGAATAGAAAACACTATACAATACAATAACTGTTAGAATGGGATAAACTTTTGATTGGCTTTAGGCTAATATTGCGAATGTTTTTGTTTTATGTGCAGACAATCAGAACTTCTGTTTTCGATGTCTAATTAAAATTTTAAATTTGGCTCAATTTTTGTTTGCATTCTTTATAATTCAAATAATTATTTTCATTGTTTATAACGTGAATTTATATTTAGTCCGGAATAAAAAATATTTTATTATTATTGAGCAATCATTTGATTTTGCTGTTTTTTACATTGATTTTGTAGAGTATATTCCAATCTAAATGAGATATATTTGATCAGGCACAGATTAGTATTCCATGAATCTACACATGTGACATGTATGTGGATATATTAGGAAGTAGAAAGGCCAGTGGATATAGTAGGAATCTGTGTGCATAGAGAAGGGCAAAATTGTGACCATTTTTATTGTTTGTAGTTCAGGTGATTCACTCGTCGACTTAAAAATCTGCGGACAATCTTGGATCCTGGGGTTATTTTAGGTGCAATCATGATTATCCAGGGGTATCCATGATTATGTCCCTGATATTCAATACGACTTATTGTCAATAAACCCTTATTTCAAATAATTGAATGAATGACTGAAATTCTGTTGGACTGAAAAGCTCTTCAATGCATGCGATATACAGTACAATAGCAGGCAATACAACGCTTGAATAGGGGTTCAATTTGCTGCACACAAATGTTCTAATCAAGGTTGAATTGGCTCAACATTTACAGACAGTTTATTACAAATGAATCACTTTTAATAACTCAAAAACTCAAATTAAATCAGCTCTCACTCCATATACACCTTATTATCCCTTTTTATGTTTTCTGATATACAGTATTTGTGCGATTGATAGCTCACTCACTGTTTGCATATGAGTTGCAATAAAAATGTCTATAATATACAGGAGGTTTGGCTCAAAGAGCGCTTTTTTGCTATGAAATGCTAATAAGCGATTCAACAATGAAAAAGCGTGGAGTTCTGTCTACCCCTATACATAAGCAGGATACATTTGACATTACATTCAGAAACAATTGATTTTTGAACGAGATTTTCAAATATTTATATATTTAAACAGTTATTCAAAATTATAATCTTTTTTAACGACAAACAGAAAGACAAACAGAAAGACATACCGAAAGACATGCAAAGAATGATTAGTTTCGACAAAATCAAAGTGCATTCGGAGGCTATTGTCCCCATAGACCAGAACCAAATCATATGGTCGGTTGATATTCAGAAGATTTTCAAAGATGTTTGCGTCGAAAGAGAAATAGAATTCTTGAGATCTTTCGGAGACAACGGATCCACAAGTGATGCCGAAATGGGGTTCTCTAAGAGGGCTTTGGAGTCACTCGCGAAGAAAAAGTCACAGTATTTACGATGGAAGTCATGGCCGGAAACGAAGACACAAATAATCAATTCACAGATGTGTCCGACAAATGAGTCGATCGCTTGCGACCCAGAAGTCAGCTCTTCGTCGGCGGAGTCTACCAGTTCTGCAGACATTTCGTGTTTGTCAGCCACTTCTGGATCGTCTGAATTATGTCATTCGGAATACGATTTTATTTCAGTTCCGGATTCCTTATCTCAGTTGACAATTGTCAGCACAATTGGTTCGGATGCGTCGACAATGGCATCGATTCTCTCTGAGCTGTCAATCGTGTCATCGGTTCCGTCGTTTGATTCCTTCTGTGAGAGGAATCCAACGATTCGGTCGAATATCGGAAATACGAAACGCTTTTACTTCAATCCAAAGCACGCAAACAGATATCAAGGACTGAGAACCGAACGAACGAACCGATTGGACACAGATTTGAAGGCAGACTCAGATGAGTCGAATGGACTAAACACTGGTATTATTCAGGACTTAAATGAATTCAAAGAAAGGATTTACAGTCCGGGCGATGAGAGGAGTGAAGACACGAGAGATGAATATGTTTTGATCAAAACCATTGATATTTGTGTCAACAGAAACGACACTTCTTTTGATACGAAAATATTGAGATCAGATGTGATTCAAAGATGTTGTGAACAAAGACTTCAACAGAAGATGTCTTTTTCAGACGAAGACTCGATTCGTAGTCGAAGTACAGTCGAAGACCTGAATGAAAGCGATTCCGGAATTAAGAGCTTAAGTCCGGAGACAACAAAATCAAACGATTGTCCCGTCGTTTCTGAAACAACTGCTTCGGAAAGCAGTTCTTCTTTGGCCACAACTAGTGATCAATCGACAGATACTTTGAACGAAATACTCAGAGAAGTCGACAGTCCATCGATTGGCAGTCAAAGCACTGAAGTCTCAGAATTCAGTTCTGATTCATCTGAACGTCTGTTTAATCCGAATGACTCTTATATCGAAATCGAATCGACATTGACTTCCAGATCGTGTCCTTCGACTGTCCAATTGGACGACCAGTCCATTAGTGTCTGTGTCGTCAGAAAACAAAGCGATGGAAAGGAATCGAATGCTTCGATCAGTGAGTTCAGACTCAAATATGATTCGGATGAGAGTTCAGAATCGACTTCCGGAACAAATTCGATCAGATCTGACACCGATTTCAGTTCAGATGAAAGCATAGAATAACAAAAAACAATACTTTTTCCGAAATTTTAAAAATGATTTTATTCTAAATTATGTCAAATCAGTTCAAATCAATTCATTTATTAATAAATTAAATTCTGTTTAAAATTGTTTTAATTTATATTTGGATTAATCAAAGTTTACCCATAAGTCTGTGACAATTATTTCCTAATCGTTTCACCCAGGAGTAGTTTAAGTATTAATAGATCATTATACAGTGTTTTGAAATCAATGTTAACAAGCACCAAGGTTATTACCAGCGTGTATACCTTGATAATATTTCGATCTATTGGTGATTATCATTGGGTCAACTGGTATTCATGACTATTAATATACTGTAATAGACTGTACAGTACAGTAGTAACACTGCATTAGCTATACTAACAATAAGAACAATGACTAACGGTTTTTAAAATTTTAATTTTCTTAACTTTGAAACAATGAGCGAATTGTTGAAAAAAATTTGCCCTAGGCAGCGCAAACCCTGTAGAAATAGCCTTCTTTACCTTCTAACCATCAAAATCACTCCAAACCCCTCAAGAAGTTAACTATTTTTTACTAAAGTTCACATAAGATCTCAACAAATAGAACGAGATATGAATCGGAAGACAAAATCAGTTGAATCATCGGTTAAATCGATGCCGAAGACAGACATCTGTGAGAAGAGACTTATGTCTAAGAAATGGAAAGACAGAGACATCAAAGAACCGGCGGTTAAGATAAATGACAACAAAAGACATGGAATTGTCTGCAGAACCAGAAAGTGGTTGAAATCGATTGGAAATAAGAATGAGGAGAGAAATACGGAAACGGATGCGAAGGAAAGTCCCGATACGGCCAGCGCTGCACCGAATCGTGATTTTCCTTGTAATGCATCGATTGAGACAATGGACGGGAATATAGAGGCGAAGAATGAGAATGAGTTGAATGAGAAGCCGAAGAATGCTTTGAAAAACGAGTTATCGACCGAAGAAGCCATACATACGATAATTGAAAAATACTCTATTGTTTTAAGATTTGCTTTCTTTTCATTCTGGCTCATTTGCGTTTAATAAATAATAGAAATATTTGTTCTGGGTATTGGTTTTTTTTAAAACTTCTGTTAATCAAACAATATTGTTTGCCATCACTTTTTTGTCACTTTTAAATAAAATTTTCAAATTTCACTACAATTATTGTACTTTTTCTTATCAGTGCTGCCATTCATGTGCGGACTGAAGTGACCGAAGAAAATGTCAAAATATTTTACGACATTATTAATGAAGTATTTCATGTATTCATAAAATAATTTGTTATACTTGACTCAAGTAACTTGAGCTCATTGTGCACTTGGCTTTGGGGCTATTGGATTGCTTTCTGTGAATTGAATATCTGAGTTGAATTGAATATCGAACCGGCAGTGGATTCAGAACTGGATGAGTAGTTCGGCGCTGATTAGCCGAAGCCTTAAGCTTTCAGAGGACTGGAAAACTAGGATTGTCTTCACTGAATGCAACTCCGCTTTCGTCGCATAATTCAAAGCTATGTCTCCTATGAATAGGGAATCCCTTTTGTGTGCAATAATTAATTAATTATTCATTCATTTGACACAAAACTCGTATCGATTTTATTGATTAGAAATAAGGATCGAATCGTATGATTGCAATACATGTAATCAATAGGCAGTGATTCGGTTGAGTGCCTGAGCTCTTCGTTCTGTGTTTTGAAACAAAGCTCTGATAAGTTGTTTGACCTCTTGTGGTGCGAACTCTGCGGCCAATATTCCTCTTCCGTCTGCCCATCGATTAACGATTTCCAAAAGGTTTGCCTGAATTCAGAATTTTTATTAGAAATTAAAACCAATTTTAAAAATAAACGAACTTTTAGTATGAAATTCAGTTCCGATAGTTTTGACCACTTGTTCACTAAACGCATCGGATTTTCAGTTTTCAGAAATATTTTAATTTCTTTTAATAAGAACTCAATTTCCTGACTGAGCCGAAGAGCACCGGAAGAGCTGATGTCGTTTTGGTTTTGGATTTTATTAATAAATTCGTTGAACAAAGTGTTGACAACAGTTCCGATCGCTTTGTCGTAAACTTTTTGCGGCAATACATCGATCAATGCATTCCTCAGAAACTCCAAGTGGACTAAACATTGTCTGAAAACTCGTCGCAACTCTTGTGCCAATTGGTCTCCAGAAACAGACTTCGCGTCTTCATTGGCTAAATCGTTGAGACAATGAGAGAACTGTTGGCTTTGAATGAACTCTAAGATTATCTTCTCCTGAGATCTCATTTGTTTGAGAAACAGTTCGGATCCGAGTTGTCGTACGATTGGAACAAATTCTTCGATACTTTTGATCGAATTATACTTCAGGGCAAAGGTTTCGATGAAATGCGCGAAAAACATACAATTATTGTGAAAAATAGCGTTTTGTTGCGGAAACTCATCGATCAGTCTCTTGTGATAAACAGCGCTGATATCGATATAGAGCTCACATATGTAGCCAATGGTCTCAACCAAAGCCTGTCCACAATCGGCCGAACACTGAGAACTCAATTCGAATACCCGTTCGACCAGTCGTTTGAGTTCGACAATCGATTGGCTGACTCGACACGAAGGGAATGGATGTCTCTCGGAGTTGACACTCACTTCAATCGTTTGGTGCAAATCCCGACAAATCGTTGTTTTGGCCGTAAATACAAAGTCAGTGCAAAGTCGGGAACAGAAGTGAGAATTGATATTAACTGCGAATGCAATGAATGGAGAATTGTTCTGGTCTTCAATGAACCCGATTTCGATCAGAAATAGGCGAATCTCTTCGGCCGAATCGACGAGTGATAGATAAGACTTGACTTCTGACTCATTCTTAGGCATCAATCGATTCAAATAATACTTCAGAATCTGATTGAATATATCTTCGGTCCAAATGTGGCCCAAAAGGCGCAACAATTGGCGGCCAATCGTCTTATTATTGCTTTCGGTAACCAATTGATTGAAATAATCGAAAAACAACTTCAGGAGAGGCAGAGGGAGTAGTGGAGCACAGGATCCACTCTTGTGGTCGTCTTTTGCAAGTCTGCCGATAATTCTGTTGTCTTCGAGAACTAATTGATTGAGTTCTTCATTGAGTATCGGTTTAACGAAATAATTATTCAAACATTTCTGCAATTCTTTCAAAATAAATGAATTTTCTTTGATTTCGACGAAAGCTTTGATGAAATTCTTGTATTCATTGCTTTCATTGCTTTCCAAACATTCAATTAATTTGAATTCAAATATATTTTCTTTATTCAACTCATCTCTAAATGCTTTGACATTATTATTGAATAACTGTTTCGTATTGTAAACCAATTCCTCTCTCTTTAGAGTCAAATCAGTTCTCAAACAATCAAAATATTGATTCAATTCTTTGGAAACAGACTTCAAGTCATCGTTTGATTTCATTTTCTGCACTAACTCTTCATAGAGTTTGGAAGCGCTGGACATGTGTTGGACAGACATCTCATATGAGTTATTGATAAAAGATTTGTCGATTAAAGCCATTTCAGTATTGATTTGCTTGAATTTGGTGCTAAAGTCCGTCAACTCTTTGGATCTAATCATCCGATCGTTTGTTTGATCGCAAATATCACTGAATTTATTGATTTTCGTCATTAAATCGCTTGCAATGAATGCATTCAATTGTATTTCCGATGACTTTATTTCTGCGTTTAATTCAATCAAATTATTATAACTTTTATTGAATTGTTTGAAATCGATATCGAATTTCAATAACTGTTTATTTAATTCAGTTTTCGTCGATTGGATGTCGTTTTGGATCTGTTTTCTTAAGCTTTCGTTACTTTTGTTTGTCTCCAATAATTGGAGCAAATATTGGGTTAAATCGAAATGAGCTGTCGTTTCGAGTATTGATTTCGACATAATTTTTATTAATAATTATTGTAATTATTGCTTAGAAAATAACTTAATTATAACTATAATTATTATTAACTTATTTATAGGTTTTTGATGACAATTAGATTTGCTTTCAATGTATATACAGTTAAAGTCCAAACATATGACCAAAACTTTAAACTTTACGTCATTTCAAGGCTTGACATAAATTATGTGCATTTCGTGTGTTTTCGGACTTAAAATCAAAATATAAACAAAATTAAAGTAAATGTGATTTAAATGACTGAACACATGGCGTGAATGTATGAAAGGCTGGCAGATGTAGGGGTTATGCACAGGGATTGGGATAAGCAATCAGATTGAGCACAGAATAGAGTTTAGTTTAAAATTAGTTAAAGTTTTGGTCATATATTGGGAGTAATAGTAATGAAACCTAAAGTCAAGTCATTTTCACTTCTTTTAGGCATAAAATACTAAAAATATTTACAATTTTTGTTTCGATATTAAAGTCGAAAAACAATAAAATAATTAATCATTTAATTTAAGAATCCGCGACATTGAGGCGCCTGACACAGACACGGGATCTTATTGTCCTCTTCGATGGGGAACTTGTAGTCGTAAGTGATCTCTTCGTCGACACTAATGGGTTGTTTGGAATAAATAACAATTTTCTTATTTCCCTCAACTGTTATGACCTTTGCGTAACAGTTCGGCTGTAATGCAGACAATCAGACAATCAGTGGAATTATAAGCATTCAATCATAAGAATGGAATGGCATTAATGGCACATACATTGCAGCTATGGTTGATGAACCTTGCTACATTGCCGAACCGGGTCGCGTCTACTATCGTTTCCAAGTCTACTCTGAACAGATAAGAGCTACCGATTCCTAACTCCGTATACTTCTTCTCTCTAATGTCGGCCACAATCGGTCGGATCCCTTGTCCGACGTACTCAATGACCATCTCGTCGGCAGCAATGGGTTCGAGTGCGAAGAGCCCCCAGTCGTGTATTCGACTCTTAGCGAACTTCAACTGCTTTTTGCGGAACTGTTTGCGAATAAAACATAAATTTATTGATTGGTATTATAATTAAAGGACTGGTCAATGAGCAGCACCTGTAGTTGATTGAACTTCAAAAGGTCACTCCAGGCCGCGTCCACTGTTGCCAAAAGACGCCTCTGGTTAGAGCGGGCCTCTCGGGTAGACTGGGCTGTAGTTATCTGTCGAACGCGCAGTTGTTTGGGTAGATCTTCGTCGTCATTGTTAGCACTATTGCGCGAAGTGTTGGACACGTGAGAGAGTCTGGCCTTTTCGTAGGCATCCATTTTGTAGTAGCCCTCAGAGCGCGCACAACCCGTCACATGGATTCTGGTTTGCGAGTCGTCGGTCTTCTTCTTCTTCTTAGGCGACACAACATGAGTGGGCGGGTGTTCGACCCAATGGATGTCATTCAACCACCAGATCTGGTTGTCCTCCTGAAGCATGGCCTCATAACTCCTCTTCATATAAGACACGTCTTCGCTGTCGATCCCCGTCTTCAGGAACTCATACAAAATGTTCATCTCTTCGATGAGATCTCGTTTCTTGAAGACGGGTTGGGGTGGAGGGGAAGGACTCAACTGTTCAATAAACTCAGGCACAGCACTGGCAGTCATCACATTGGATGGCGTTCTCTTGGCTTTTCGCCATTCCGACGCCACGGCGTAGAGGCTGTGATGAAACTCTTGGTTCGGACTCTTGTTCTGCGCTGTCGTCGAAGTTCTTCGTTTGTATTGTCGTTTCTGAGTCTTGACTTGAAGTGAGGTATGATTTGTTCGGCTATACATATGGTCTGTCAACTGATTGGACTTCTCGTTGTCCTTCTCTTTCTTGTTCTGTATTCCTCGCGCGACTGAATCGATAACAGTGTCGAGATCTGAGATCTGATCCCTTCGACCAGTGGTCGCTTCGGGCAGACAATAGCTGTGATCGAAAGCTATGGAGGTTTGGGTCAACTCGTTCTCAAACTGTTCCGCTTCTGAGGCCGACTCCGTATCGCTGCCGATCGGAACGGTCTTCGTCTTCGATGGCTTACCATCTCTTGTAATATCACTCAGTTTTTTGTCTGAATATTCCACTTCCGAGGGCTTACTAATAGATGAGAAGCCGGTGGCCAAAGCCATCAGTGCCTGAGAGGCCTCGTATTCCAAACTCGTCGTCAAATCTGAATTGTTTGGAGCCTTTTGTTCGTTAGTCTCGACTGAACTCAAATTCGATTCAGTTTTTGAACTCAATTCTGAACTTTTGGTTAGAATTTCTGTCGTTTTATCTGATTTTCTTTGAGAGAAAGACTTCGAGGAATCGGAATCGTATGTCAAATGAATCGATTTCTCTTTAGTCTTATCTTTCGGATGACTCGACCTATGCTTTCGGTATTTCTTTTTTCGCTTTTCGTTAGAAGTTTTCGATTTTGAAGAAACAGATGAATCAGATGAAGAAGAAGATGAGGTCACGGATGAGGAGGAAGAGGACGACGAAGACGAAGATGACTCACTATCACTATCGGATCCACTCGAAGAAGAAGAACTCGAGTCAGAAGAACTGGATCCGGAACTAGAGCTCGAACTGCTGCCACTGGAGCTCGAACTCGAAGACTTGGCGTCGGCTTCGATAACAGCGGCCGCTCTGTTCTTCTGAGCCCTTGAGTCCCCTCTTCTGTAATCCGAACTTTCATTTCCTGATTCCTCTGAGAGTTTGTCGGCCTCGGCATCAGATTCTGTTCGCTTGGCATCGATGGCCGCGTCATCGGTAGGAGAGGTCGGCTTTTTGAGCTTCCGTCGGAAAGAAGGCATTTTAGGTATAGCCGCGCGAAGTCCTAAACCGAAGCCATAACTGTTGAACGTATTCACCGATTCGTTCCTATTGTTGTCGTAAAGCGTAGAAATCGAAGGCCAGTCAGCAGTAGTCGGTTTCGAAAGTGCTGGTGCACTGACTCTGCTGTACATCTTGTCGTCAGTGGCCGGCACTCCGGCGGTCTTGGCTTTGCGCTCGCAGTCGTCCCACCACTTCTCGAACAGCTTGAAGGCCGAGCTCTCCACCATTTTCTTGCAAATGTCTTTCTTTATCAGATCCTTGAGCTCTGAGACGATAATATTGAGTGAATTGCGAGTGATCTGAGTCTTCTTGGCTTCGCTCGTCTGCTTCTGCCACTCGGCGTTCGAGTGAGACATTTGCGGTATTTTCGATGTCGGAGTCATTGGCGCTGATATAGAAGAGAAATGTGAAGATATATATCCCGGATAGAAACAGGGGGGTTGTGGATACGGGTGCGGTTGAGAGCCCGACTGAGGAGGTGTGGCGAATGACTGGCCAGTCATGGCGGGGAACAGAAAAGGCGCAAAGGCCGGAGTAGACGGCGCAGTGAAGGTGGGCTGAGATGTCGTTGAGCTAAATACTCCCAAACCGATGTCGGAGCCCATCCCGGGCTTCCACAGTCCCAAGCGAGCCATCATCTGCACGTGTTCTGACGGATACATCGGATGTGAGCTCGGGTGAAGAGCACCGGCAGAGGTCGATGGCTCGCTTGTGTCCCCTCCTATGTGCAGCTTTTCCCCACTACTCAACGAAGACAACGACATCCTGTCGTCATCCATGTCCTCGACATAGTCGTCCCGTTTGGACGCTTTACTACGCGTTCTCTTACTTTCTTGCGGTTCGTCCTTAAGAGGCGTCGCGTCGTCTTCAGCCATGTCTTCGTCATTGTCTGCATTCGCGTTCATGTCTTCGTCGTCGCTGTCCTCCAGTTTCGGATCTTTTCCCGAATCGATATCTTTTGTCACTTTATGCCACTTATGAAAGTCCGAGGCACTCAAGAACGGGGAGGGAGGCGTCCCCAGTATGGCCTCCGATTCCCTTTGAGTGTGACGTTTGATCGACAACTCATTGGACGACTCGTTCCTATTCTTGCGGTTCTGTTTGGGAGAACCGCTTTTGAACTCATTTGCGACGAAAGGAGGGCTTCCGATGGCAGACATGACTCCCAGGAAACTGGGCGCCAATCCGGCGCTCTGTTGCTTCAGAAGCAGTTCTATCCGAGAGTCCAAACTCTCCCGAACCGGACTCTTATCAGTCGAGGATTCGGTGCGACTGTTCTCAATCCACGCCCCCTTTTGTTGGTCCCAACTCAAGTTGGGCGTCGATTGAGACCACGTGCCGTCAGTACAAGCGTTACCATTATTCTGATGGTATGGATATTGTGCTCCAACGTTGGGCTGGTATGAGAACCCGCTGTCATAACTGAGTGGAGTCGAGTGCGATGAATGTGCCGAATGATAACTTGCAGAGGACGGACAGACTCGTGCATCGGTGGCATAACCGAAGTCTGAAGAACTGACTGGAGTGGAGGCGGGGATGGATGAGCTGATTGAGGGCGCCGTCGATATGGATATGCTTTCCATTTCTGACGCGATTTTATTCGGATCTAAAAAGTTTGAATCAATTGGTTTCGAAACCGGAATTTGGGGTATAATTGGCGGCGGATTGACAATCGACTCAAAGGCTGTCATCACTTCTTTGCCTGAATTGTGGACAAAGTGTTAGTAATACTAATCAATTGGTTCTCAAAAGCGTTTATTATATACCGAACGCATCGAGAAATACATTAATTATGTTTCCCATAACAGAGGTTTGGTCTAACTTTTCAACACAGGCTTTGGCGCCGGCAGTCGAGGCAAACGTGATCTTCGCTAAACCCAAATGTTTTTTGCTCTTCGGGTGATATAAGACTTGAATTTCTTCTATTATATCAAACTTTTTGATCAAATCCTCTAAAAATGTTTTGTTTATATTGTCGTTCAGATTAGTTATGGAGACTTCGATCGGCGGCGGAATTCCCACATAATTGCTGTCAATCTGTCAATCAGTGCAACACAATTAGCGTTCAGACAACACAATACAACGGATCAAACCTTGAATTTAGGAACAATCAGTTCTGCGGCTTCGATACGGTTCCAGATGGCGGGCCCTCTTCGGGGGTCTTTCACCTGAACACTTGGGTAAAGCGTTTCCTTCTGTGAGTCAAATAAAATTGTTTAGCATTTGTTGCAATCGTTTCATACAATCAATACTAACGCCCGGAACGACCCCATCGTATCGGTAGACTTTGGTCGGGCCCTTCTTGAGGGTCGGATCCGCTATCAACTTGTAATTCCGCGGTTTCTTCTCTTTGTTTGCATCTATGGCTGCGTTTGAGACATGACTTTGAGAGGCAGGTGCTTGAGATGTATGCGCCGGATGTGTGCCATGACTTGTCTGTGATTGGGATGAATGCGAGTCAGGGTTTGTGGTTTGGGCTAAAGGGGTCTGCAGTTTGGGTTTGGAATGGGATGTGTTGTGATTCGACTGAACCGATTGATTGCTTGATTGCGAGGTTTGACTCTGAGGTTGGCTTTGGGTCTGGGTTTGGGTCTGACAGACATTTTCGCCGTTTAGTGCTATAAATGAAAGCAAACATTAATTAATGGTTTAATTGTTGTCTTGTTTTCAAGCGAACAGTGCATACAGTGATTTGTGGCCACAATTGTCTTGTAATTAGTGGTCAGGACTGGATCGGACACCGATTCGCTCATTTGTCTCCTTATTTACTCCAATCGTCTGTCAATTGAATTCATTTCATATCAGTATTAATACTGAAAACAAATAATTAAATAATATTAAACGGATTGTCATTAAATCGATTTAAACGCAAATTCTGTTTAATTCAATTCAAATGTATTTATATCTGAATTAAATCCAATCAATCGAAAGGTTACCTAAAAATTGGAAATCTTTTGTAAAAAATTGAGTGAAACTAAGTTTTCAATTAATAAATATCTAAACAAAACATTATTTTAATAATGAAATAAAATTAGTTTTTCTTTAATTCAATAATAAAAACATTTTTCAATACATCAATAGATTTGACTCTATTTAACACAATTCTCGTTTCAATACTACTGTAGTATAACTAGCATTTTCCCTGCGCCCAATGCCCGGCGGCCATAATGGACATGACCGGGCATTATGCCCAGGCACAATGGACATTTATTTTTGACGGCTAAACGCCAGAAAAATATTTTAAATCTTCAATTTTGTAAAATATATAATATACACAATTAAAAGAATCAATTCATTGGATTCTAAATTGAATTCTGAAAATTTTGATATATGATATGAATAGTTTATTATTAAAATGAAAGCAATTAAGTGGAAAAACCAATCATTTTTGACGCCCGATCGTGCCTGGCATGAGGTACGCCACCTGTTGAGTTCTAGTGAATACTATCACATATTGTGTGAAAAGTAAACAAAAACGGAAAATATATTAATTATATTGAAATCAATTTAAATATGAACTAAATTAAGGGCACTGACTGTAGTTATTGAGCACTGGCCACTTAGAAATATATCGAAGAAAAGAAAACCAAAATATAAAACTAAATAAACGCAGTCTTTGTCTCATTGCTGCCACTCTATGGTATAGTATAAGAAACGTTTTCGAACTTAAAACAATTGAAAACTGTATTACGAATGGCTATCAATGAAAAGATATATTTCGATCAAAACATAACAATTGATTAAAAGCGATAAGTATTGGCTCAAAATGGAGGCTTTACTGAAGTTCTTTGAACCCATAATTAATGGTAAATCATTAAACCTGTGACCAGTGCCTCATTGACGGCCAGAGCCCAGGTTTGAGGGCACTGATTGCATGATTAAAATGAATACTGGCCGCTCACT
>JAQIWA010001257.1:0-19785 GCA_034693305.1 Eueremaeus valkanovi | reverse complement strand
AGAGTTGAGATTAAAATAATTTTGTGAATAAATAATTAAACTTTTATTCAAACAATTATTTGATTCAAAACTAATATGAAATCAACAGAAGAGATAAGAAATTATCAAAAATAATATAAGGTATTACTCAGAGTTGAACACACATGAAATTCTTTGTCTGTACATTGGGCTTTGATTTTAAGGTTTAATTAGTAGTCATTAAATATTTTTTTAATACAATCTATGCTTTAATATATTTTACAGACGAGCATACAATTGGCAATCATAACTGTAATTTTAAAATCATATTAAAAATTAATCTGTCGTGTTTTTACAAAGTTATTTTATTGGTATAAGCAGTTCCAAACTATTTTATAGATATTTTGTATAAATTTCTTATCTGAAAAAATTTTAGAATATTAATTAAATATTTATTTACCAAAATTTTTAGCTGGTTTAATTAATTCAAATAAAGAATTGTTTTCGAGCTTAACATTAAGTAATGACAAGAATTCTAATGTGTCCTCAACTCTGAATAATTCCTTTTAAGCTATGTTCGCGCTGGTGGTTTAAGAAACTGGTATAAGCTAAGCTGGGTGAGCTAAGCGAGTCCGGACGAGTTTAAACTGGCAATAAAACCACTTTTTTAAACCGGCAACAAAAGTGGTTTTAGAAGTGACTTTAGAAGGTATTGAGTAGAGCGCATGCATTCGTATCAATGTGTTTCGAGATTTACATTATAAACAAAACAATAATAATGAGTCGCAAGTGTGGTAAGTGTGATATATTTTTAAATTATAATTAAAAATTATTTAATAATCTTTCGCCTTTTACTAAAGATTACCGTGAAGGTGAAAAGCGAATAAGAGATTCTTGGAGTAAAGAAGAGACACAAACAATGATCAAAATATGGGCGGAATTCAAAAACAAGTTGGATGCTATGGGTCCAAAGAAAGTGGTCTGGAATGAAATTCAGATCAGATTAAAGGAAATGGACATCGAAAGGACAATTGATCAGATTAAATCTAAGCTGAAGAATCTGAAAACTGGTGAGTTGTAGTTTTAAATAATTTATACTTTATTTATATTGTCGTTCAATACAAAGAAAATACAAATTACATAATATTTACAGATTATAAACGCTTCAAACCTGGTATTACAGGAAGTTCACCATCTAATTGGCCATTCTACGAAGAAGTACACGAAATTCTGAAATCAAGTCATTATTTCAATCCTGAAATGGCTTTCACTATCGAAAGTGTACGTAATACTACGGTAATCTTTAGTAAAAGGCGAAAGATTATTAATTTTATTAATTATTTTAGTTAAATATTTTATTAAATATAAATTATATTTTATAGGATATACCAATGGATCCACAAGTTTCAGAAAATGAAACTCAAATCGAAAATCAAAACGAAAATCAATCTGAAACTCAGTTTAGTTACATAACTACTCCTATTAATAGAACTAAAGGTAATAAAAATTCAATTTTCGTAATAATCTTTCGCCTTTTACTAAAGATTACCTTGCTTTAAAGGAATTAAAAGAAAGTATAAAAGAATTGAAGAATTACAGAATGAACGAGAAGAGATAAAAAATTCTATTGAAGAAGTGAAACAACTAACGAAGAATACAATCGAAAAAATGAATGAAAACAACGAATCTTTGAAACACGAATTATCTGAAATGCGAAAGGATATTTCTAATCTAGTTCAGTATTTGATTACTAAGGATAATAAGCAATAAAATTGTAAATCAATTAAATTTATTTATAAACTATTACAAAGTAATTTTATTCTTAATAAAGATTTTTTATTAATCATTTCAATCGTAAAATTTATTATTATAAAAATTAAATCTTTCGCCTTTTACTAAAGATTACCGTGGAGGTAGACTAATCAGATTAAACTATTTTTATTGGTCTTAAAATAATCTTTAATGGAATTACGAATATCAACCCCTTCTGAGCGGCTAGTATTTTGAGTATTATTCGATGTAATAATATTCTGATTATTAATATCCCAATCAGAATTCGGTAAATCCCTTAACTCTTCACATATATTATGAAGAGCAAAGGCCACTTGAACAGCAGTTCCCGCATCTTCGAGTTTGATCTCCATCCTTTTCATAGTTCGACGCCATCTTGCTTTCACTAATCCAAAGACATTTTCAATAACTCGTCGAGCTCTACTATGACGATAATTGAAATGTACTTCATCAGGATTTGGAGTCGTTCTAAAGATGTATGGCTTTGAATAAAAAAAATCAACTTAGTTAATAATCTTTCTCCTTTTACTAAAGATTACCTTGATAATCCAATCCTTCATCGAGAAAGCTCCATCACCTAATAAATGGTATGGAACATCAATATCCCCAAATTTTCTCGAAATTTTAGGGAATATTTTCTTATTTTCCAAAGAATTGTACAGGGAAGTTTGTTGAAATGCTCCTGAGTCATTTGTTCTACCCGGAATACCAGATTTAACGTACCAAACTTTATAATTAGCGTCAGATATAGCCAGGGATATAATTGAATGAAAACTTTTATAATTATAATAATCTGTTGCAAGTTCTTCTGGGACACTAATTGGAAAATGGCAGCCATCAATTGCCCCAACAGCCATAGGATATCCCCATTTGCTTTCAAATTCATTGGCAATTCTTTTAAATTCTTCTTCGTTGGGTAATTTGATGTGTTTAGGAACCAGAATCTGAACGGCTGCTCCGAGAAAAGCCTTAAAACAATCATGAACAGTTGTTTTTCCTACACCGAAACTTTTTCCAATTTCTCGATATTCACCTAAAGAACCTAAAACCTGATCAAGGTAAACTTTAGTAAAAGGCGAAAGATTATTATGTAATTTGAAAATATTTATTACTTTTATTCCAATTGCTATTCTCTTGTCTACTGGAATTGATTTTGAAGTTTCTCTTCCGATCATAATTGGTTTTAATTGATTCACAATATAATTAAATGTTGTTTTGTTTATTCTGAAGTCTTCTTTAAAAACATCATCTGTCATCTGTGGTACCAATCGTTTCCACCATCCTGTGTTCATGAATGTGGGCTTTTTCTCAAATCTCCGTTTTCGGGGTATTCTGTAATTAATTTATAGTTAGGTGACGGCGAAAGGCGAAAGATTATTGCGTTAGTTGAATTTAATTTATACCTTTCTTCCATTTGAATTGAAATATTATTTTCATATTGTAATTGAAGTAACCGAAGAATCATCTCGTTGCTTCTTATTTGATACTCCAGTATACTTCTCTCATTTTCTTTGATTTTTATTAATATTTGTATTATATTCAAATAAATATTTAATAAATAACAAACAATTTGATTGTCCATTATTTTCTTAAATGTTTATATTTTATAGTAATTAAAAAGTCTAAAAGGTGTCTCTTTAAGCTTTTACAGAATGTAGTTAAAACAGATGCTATTGATTACGAACGGGTTTAGGTTTTAATATTAAACCGCATTCTAAACCCAAACCGGTTTTAAACTCATGCCGAACATAGCTTTAGGTTTTAATATTAAACCGCATTCTAAACCCAAACCGGTTTTAAACTCATGCCGAACATAGCTTAATTAAGTTTTTGAAATCAAAACATATTTCTCATATGAATTGCAGAAAAAAAGACAAAATCAATAGAAATCAAGATTTATAGAAGTTATGCATAACTCGATTAATCAAGTTCAATATCGAATAACTGTTCAATGAACTCCTAACCACATGTAGCACATGTCGATGTGCCGACACATTTATAAAACCTCTCAAAAAAATGTCCAAAACTAGACTTTAAAACATATTTCAGTCAAACATTAATTAAAAGCTTTGATATACTCTATGACAACATTCCAACCAGTCGTGACCCGATGTTACCTCATAACTACATTTTTGAATGCGTCTGACTGTACAACAGAAGCACATATTTGCAGAGATGACTATATCAGACAAAATATTACTGATATGACTAAAATAGTCAACTCTGCCAATCAGTTCCCCACACGTACAGTCACAGACGCATTCAAAATAGTAGATATAACGTAACATCGGGTCACGACTCAGCTATGAATTACATATTTCATAATTTTTGAATATATTTCAGTATTTCATTGCTTAACACATTTGGATCATAAATAAGATCTCAACAAATGTATAGAATTTATGGCATTTAGTTATGCGAACAGAATGTGTGCGAAATATGCATAAGATTAGTAACTGTTCTCATATAGAGCTGGCATAGCATTAATCTCTACTAACTGAGCGATGTGCACATGGATACAGTTAATTAACTACATGCTTTTTAAGCCTGTTGATGTTGCCCAGGCATCATCATTGATAAATATTATTGTATCAAAGGTGCCATATGTGTCAAATTTGACCGAGTTCTATAATTAACTCATCCTGGCTATAATGTATCCAAAGGAAAAGGCTAAACTGCACCGGCATGTATTACGAGCCTATGCTCAAGCATTAGGATAGAGCCGATGCTATGCAGTGAAGCGCATGTCTTCATGTGATGCTCACAAGCGATGCCTTACTCCTCAATACTGTTCTGTCGGACACACAATATATTCATTCAGTTGTGAATCCAGTCTTCAAACAGCAAACAGAATAAGCATTCATTCAATCGCTATAATAGTTAAGCTTTTCGTTAAGTTTTGGTGCCAATAGTGTCGGAATAAAAAGTATAAAGAAATTGCATTTATTTGTATTTAAATCCAATTTTGATTCGTTTAAAAATCTATTTGCATTATATAAGTGTAGAAAATAATGATCCGGATGCTATTCCGGTATTATTATTACTTCAATTCTGTGTAATAAATCTTTTTTTTGTGTGAATATTCTGCATATTTTATGTTTATTTAAAATTATAAATATTTTTGTGAATCAAATACAAAAGTTTGTGAAATAAATAATAAAATATTTTCACTGAACGCTAGAGTAATATTAAAACTGAACGTAAAGTTGTGTTTGCTTTCGTATATTTGACTTTTAGCCACTTTTTTGCTGAATTGCATTCAAAAATATAAGGATATGAATCATAAAAATGATTATTCCTTAACAAACAGAACAATAAATAATAATAATTCTGATATAATTCTGTTATAAGAATCGGATTATATTTCTAAATATGAATAATCGCAAGAATTTATGTCTAGTGTTCGCCAAATGGATTGTTATCTTCTTTTTAATTAAAGGTTAATATAATATCATTTTATTCACATATTTATCTATAAAATTAATGTTTGCATAAATTCAATTAATATTTAAATATAATATAATTTGCATTTCATTAAAATGTGAATAAATTCTTATTTGAATTATTTATTTTCATAGAAAAAAATTTATTTATAAATCGAAACAATTTTTAACAAAATATAATATAAAATAAAATTTCTTTTTCATTAAAATAAAGCTTTTTATAGGAAATTAAAATCAATAAAAGTGTTGAGACGTAAACAGCAATATATATATAAATGTGTTCTACACTTGGAGGCTATCGGTGCGAACACAGGCAGAGAAATAGCAGTTGTTTTGCAGATTTTGTTTCGCTTTAAACTGTTTTTCCGCTTCTTTTCGATTACTATTCTATACTATACAGTAGTATAGACAGCGAAAACATTTCTCCCTTTACTTAAACCATTGATGTGTCTGTGTTTTCACTCATGTTTTCTTTCACTGGTCTTCCTTTAATATAAAATGCTCCCTTTCCCCCCTAAAATCCTGTTCCCCTTTATAGTGTCGTTCCATTAATTCCCTCACTCTGTCTGTCTGTATATCTCTTTTTACTAAAACATTAATTATTAAAAAAGTGGAAAAACTTTTAATGTAATGAAAATTTATTTATATAGTGTACTCTCGAACTGCACATACATCCACATAGAGTACACTATATTTATATTGAGATAAAGAGCAGTACTTTTTATTAAAATTTCATTTAATTGTGTAATAGAAATAAAAAGTTTTTTTTTGTTTGCACTGAAAATATCTGAATATATAGTGAAATAAAATATTTATAATACATAAGAATCGTATGCATTGAGATATAAGACTCACTTTCGCTAATGCTTTTCCATCAATTCATTGAATAGCTAACCGGATGTATAGTCTAAATACCTTCTGGCCTAATGGCACTATAAGCTAAATCACATGCATTTCTATTTTGGTTGAAAAATCTTACGTTTCTATCGATTATTTCCCGAAAGATAAACGAAATGATTGATACAAATCGCGCTTAACTCAATTAATCCAATTTATTCTGTAATTCTCATTGATTTTTATTATACCTATATTTTTGTTTTACCCTGGTCTTCAGTACAGAGAAGAATAATTTTAATTTGAACTTGCTTATTTGAAAAAAGTCTTCAATCTTAAGAACAATCATTTGTTAAACTATTTTATGCAAAAGTGATTTATTCTGTTCACAAAACAAATGTTTTTATAGACAAGAATCCAAAATTCAATTATTAATCAAAGCATAAAAATTATAATATTATGAAAACAATTTATTTTATGCATAAAAGTTGATGTTTAACGCCTGAAAGCATACTTTCGTACATAAATTAAAAGCACTGATTGTGTGCACAGTATTGAACTCAAATATTATGCTAACAAACAGAATAATTGGCTTAAATATGAACAAAAATACATAATTTCATATTCGGACAGAATTTCATATAAGCAGAGCTTATGATATGTGACAACAGCTTATTGTAATCATAATTCTCTACTATTATATCGATTGCGTATATATTGTTATGTTATATATTGAGCCAAACCTTGCATTTAATATAATTCCGGCCAATAATATAAGTCCGCAAATAGAGTAGGCATTGAATAATCACTATTAGTCTATACAGTAGTTAACAAAAATTTATTGTATAATAAATTAACTCATTTTTTAATCTATTATTTAGAGTAAAATATATTTAATTTAATAGTAGTTTAATAAAGTTTATCAAATGATCAAGCAGAATTTGCTTGATAACTGAGCCAATAACTTGACTCACACACACAGTGACAACAGGCCCTACAGTGCAGTATATCAAAGAAGTGGTCATAATATTGATTTGAACTCTAATTATAACTTGTGGTGAAATACAGTAAATATACGCTCACTTGAGAGCACTCGTAGGCACTCGACTAAATTCATTGATTTTTTTCGCAGCACTAAATATAATCCAGTTATAAATATTTTTGCTATTTTTCAACTTTCTATTTCCTAATAATTTTTGTGCCGGAGTGTCAGCTATAGTAATATACTCTTTGTTTTTCTTCATTAAAATTGATGATTGAGTTCATTGTCTGACTTCATATAAAAGACCCGAATATATGAACACAAATAGGTTTTAACAAAATTAGATGAAATGCAGAGAAAAAAGACTGAGTTCTAAATTAACTTTAATATAAGAAGTAGCCAGGCTCAATATAGTAATAAAACCATAAAAGTAGCTTTCTCAAGCTTGAATTCAAGGTCAAACTTATCTGTCTTTCATACAAAATACATAGGAATTCATGTCTAAAGGAATTATACAATAAAATCAAAGGAATTCCTCTTATCTAGTGGTTCACCCCTGGCTATCGATGTTGAATATGAAAATTATGCAAAAAATATATAATTTTAACCCTAATTATATTCACTCAATCATTCGCTCTTTACTGATGTGTGAGCGACAGAACAGTGTTAAAAGTTGAACGAAAAGCCCTTATATTTAATATTAGCCTAATATGAGATACAATACAATAGCCGTTGAGTTAATGATCGCTATAACAGAAAATGAATGATAATTGTTATGAAGGCATACAATGCGAGCGCTCTCTCACTGACTCTCTCTATGTGTGTATCGATAGCATCAACGGAAACATTAATTATCATTAATCATAACAATCTATTCATACTATTTGTATGAATTATTAATTTATTTCCACTACTTATCAGTCAAATGGATATATTTTTTCTATAAAATTCTGAGCAAAAGATTTTTGTCAAATAAATTAAAATTTTATAATAATCTTAAGGCAAATAAACTCAATTTTTTATAATTCATATTTACAGACAATTAACTGATTTTTCTGTTTATATTAAAAAATAATAATATTTTTTTTATTTAAATTATTGTTGAATCAAAAAAAAAAATATTATTCAAAGCATAAGAATATTCTTTACCTTTAGCTCAAGTACTGAATTCTCGCTTTACTTCTGTCTCTCATATATAAGTCGGTAATTATTTTTCATTTTCTTCACTCAACTCAACGCCAGATCTCATGAGAAAAGTAGAGAAAAAAATTGAAACGAAATAAGATCTGACTATTCCTGTCGTCATTTCACGTGATTTATTGCAAAGAATACTTACAGTCTATTCACTCGATTCGCGTCTAAATCCTAATTTCATTCGCTATTCTGTAAGCATAGGATGTCTTTCCACTAAATACAGCGCTTTATAGTTAACCGATGTCTTTGAGAATAAAAAGCATTGAATTTATCGTAAAAAATAAAAACAATTTTTCATTTATTCTCAGATAAGAGTAGAAAATATTATTTGATTTACGAATTTTGTTATACAGACTGACCTAATGATGGGTTTATAAGTGATAGGAAGTGAGAGATAAATACGTTTCGAATGGATTTCTAAATCATTAGCGAAAATACTATTTATAATCTATTGCTTGAATTCATTTTGATTTTACCATTACTTCTAATTCAGAATTTTATCCTGGCTTACTAATTACCCAGGGTAGTGCAGAAGTGGGGTCTAAGCCTATAAAAATCTAAAATAATTGAGCTTAAGATTCATTGAGAGCTGTCGTAAATGTTTTATTTTAATGTTCAATAAGAGTCAGAAAAAATCAATAAAAAAATAAAAATTGATTTCAAACTTAATTCAAACCCATTTCGAGGCTTATTATTGGATATGAAATGAAATGAAATTTTTTTACGATTCAATTATGAAACAAAAACATCAAAAATCAAAGTCTTTGAACACAATTATCATTATATTTGACGCACAATAAAAGTTTGGATTTTTTTATGTCTTTTTTTCTCTTTACTATTATTTCACTTTTAAGATGTAATTCAAGAAGTTATCAGAAAATTCATGAATATTTCGCTATTCGTATAATAAGCTTAAATTGTGTTAAGAATAACGACTTTTTTCTTCAGTCTTCACATGAATATTGTATAGAAAATACTTTTTTAAGTCCACTTTCTTTAGAAGGGTTCTATATAGATTCACCAAGCACCCCACCCCTTTCAGCCTCTGCCATTGTAAGTAAACCATTCCCTAGCCTTTCTCAGTCTATTCCTAGCCTTTCCCAGCTATTTCATAGCTTTTCTCAGCCATTACCCAGCCCTTTCTCAGATATTTATTTAACAATTCGGTTGTTTCTAGAGACCGGATAGTTCTAAAAAGTATTCAACGCTATTATAGAGATTTCCAAATAGAGACTTTCGAAAGTGGACTCAAAATCATAATGGGCATTCTTGTTTTTGCATAAATTCAATGCAATATTCGTATTATAAAAGTGCGAATAAATACAGCGAAACATAAAATATTTGCATTCAATCTATTGTCAACTTATATGAGATTTTTAAGTAAAAAAAATTATTTTATAAAAAAATGAATATAAGCACAGATTTACTGGAAAAATTCAGATATTCTAATAAATTATCCTGAGCTTATGAATAAACATTTTCATGTCATACCTGTGCTAAAGGCATGGCTTGAATTTACTATATTTTGCAAAAATTAGCTCAAATTTTGAAATTTATTTGAATACAGAGTAATAGTAATAATAATAATAATTATAATTAATTTTCATATTTAACCTCAATATATTTGCAGTCATTTTGGCTATAATTCGGATCCAATTCTATACTCCATTCGTGTGAACCGATCGTAAACTTTGGACTTTTTATCACTTCATTCAATTCATTGAATTTATTGACTTTAAAAACAACTTTTGATTTATAGCACACTTTATCAGTCATTTTAAAGCTTTTATTTAATTATTACAAAAATTATAATTATTTTTAAACAATAATAAATGCGAAGAAAATGTATGAATGACTGAATCGTATGACTGAATAAAATCTGAATATTGGGTCAAAACTTAGGATTACTTTACTTATTCAGTACTTTCCTCTCCTTATGATTCATAGCTCACTCACTAGACTCGACTCAATGAGTGTATACTTTAGACTCTATAGGAATGGCTCTGAACTCTGATCTGCACTTATGAACGAAAGAAACGCTCAAAACGTATGAATGAGTGAATCATATGATGTGATTGAATGCAGTGTTCAGTAACTCATTCATAGAATACTCATAAGAGGAGTAAAGTTTTGGAAAACACCTCAAAATAACGTCATTTCAATCAATAACAAACTAACCTTGCCAACCTTTTCATATATCGGTCACATCTGTCAGTTGAAGATAACTGACAATATTACTATTGTTTGCAATCAATTCATACAATTATTTAATACTGTTTTCATTGTATGTATAGATAATTGCAATAACTGTTGGATTTATTCATCAGAATAGTAGACATTAGTAGACATTGAGCTATAGTTTCACACATTCTCTGAAAATACGAAAAATAATTTGAAATAATAACAAAATGAATAATATTTGCAATAATTTTCGTTTGAATTAATTATAATTATAAATGAATTGTATTTTAATTGAGAATAATTTCAAACCTGTTTGTAAAACCTGAGTTAACACAACAACAGCTCTGAATATATGGCTTAAAATATTTTCAGTATTTAATCGTAAATAAGAAAAGCGGAGATAAGTGTTCACAACATTTATGTCCACTCGTATGGAGAGCAGTGAACTTAAAATATTTAAAGATTACCCCTCTTTCTAATTGACCTTTACTTTAGCATATTTTTACCAAATTTTTTGTCGACTAATAAGACTTTAATACTATTTTATTTCTTAATCCTTTGTGTCGTGTATTGATAGCCTTGGACTAAATATTCAATAAATGATTATTAAATTAAAGTGAAATAAAAAGATGTTTTTATCGACAGAAAAGAATTTTTGTCTATTCTGATAGATTAGAACGGATTTAAATAATGGACCAAGCAAAGGTCAAACTATAAAAATAGGTAAAATTTATTTAATCTTCAAATATTTTGAGTTCTATGCTCTCAATACGAATGGACAAACATTTAGTCAACACTTATCTCTGCTTTTCTTTTTTTTCGATTAAATACTGAAAATATTTTAAGCCATATATTCAGAGCACTTATAGCTGTGGTTGTGTTAACACAGGTTTTGGATTAAACTATGATTTGATTCTGTATTTAAAGTGAAGAACAAAATAATTTAAACTTAGTTTACGTCTGAATATTATAATTGATATTTTCTAAGTTTTTCCTTAAAAATCGAAAAATGAATTTTGAGAACAAATTGTTTGAAACGACAGATAAATGTGAAGAAAAGTCTACGGAAAGTGAAAACAAAGAATATAATGAATTGATTGCAGGAATCAGTCGTTTGAAGACTACTTATAGGAAGACATCGTTTGATAGATTCGGCGATGATTTGTGTGAACTGTTGTTAAGCTATCTTTTAATCGATGATAAGATCCTTTACGAATGTGTGTCCAAACAGTTCCAGAGATGTGTTTATAAAAGACAATACAGATTATACATAGATTTAAATTTTTGTTGCGGTCTATCAACAAAATGCAAATTTTATCGGAAAAAGTTTGAGACAATTGTAAAAAAGTGTGAATTTATTAATAACATTGAAATATATTTTATATACAATTCGAGACAAGTGGACAATATGTTTGAATTGATTGCTAAATATTGTAATCATTTGAATGCAATTAACTGTGACTTTAGTAAAATTAGTGCCAAAACTATTGATATGTTTTTTGAAAAGTTTGGCTCAAATCTAAAGTCTATTCAGTCTAACCATGGATTGGCTTCAATAAAAAATAAACTCAATTTATGCACAAAATTATGTGAAATTATTGGCTATAAATATGATTTTGGCTCCGCTTCGCCCTTAACCCACATTTACAATGAGAAGACAAATGAGTTTCTGATTCAAAAGTTGGCAAAAATTCGCATTCAATACACAAACGAAGACTCGAATAGATTTGAATTATTTGTTAATAAATATAAAAACAGTTTGAAATCAATTGAAGTGAATGTCAGCAAAAATGTTACGCAAAAGCAATTGAATTGTTTAGCAAATGGATTGAAACAAATGAGTAAATTAATTGATCTCAATATTAAACTACATTTTCGTTTCGATAATAATCGTGTGAATAAGCGATTGATAGAAAATATGCAAAAATGTGTTCAACTGAAAAGACTTTCCTTAAATGTTTCGGTTCATACGTCTGAAGATTTTTGTGAATTAATTCAAACAATTAATAAGTATTGCAAACAAATAAAACGATTGGAATTATACATACAATACAGTCAACGAGAATCGTTTGAAATATTCAGTGCAATATTTAGTGATTTCAAACAATTGACCCACTTGACATTTGACCAATACCTAGCATGTTATTATTCCATTACAATTACGGATTCCTTCTTTACATCAATCGACAAAAATCTACCGAAACTACAATATATTTATATACGAAATGCAGACATAACTGAGAATACATTGAAATCATTATCAAAGTTATCAAAACTGCAAACAATTATAATTCTTAAAAATTTACGCGAAATAAGTCATTCGTTTGTCTATGAAATGATCAAAAGTTTAAACACAATTAAAAAAGTTTTATTCAATAGAAAACATTTTTATCCGAAACACAATTAAAACCTAATGTTTGAGACAATACTAGAAAAATGTGGAATTTATTAAAGTTTTGAAATACTGTTTATATACAGTTCAATGCTATATAAGATAAAGTCAATTGTTTTTATGGCTATAAATGTGAACAAAATTCACAGAATGTCTGCAAAATTATTGCTCGACTTATCGTTAACTCATCCGAATCTATCACTGAATTATTCGCCGAAATGACAGATCAAATAAATAAATTGCTTTAAGCTCAAACGATAACCGATTCTGAAATCAATTCATTCACTTATTGTACAAAGTTATGAATTTTTGTGTCGAAACAGAAATTAATTATTAATCACTAAATATGTAATCATTTTCTATAATATTGTATTCATTTGTTATACAGTTCTTAAGAGAAAACGAAATAAAAATATTGACAAATATTTTAATGCATTTTATTTTATTTCAATAGTTTTATAGATTTAAAATAGTCCTCGTCTTTATCAACTAATTTCTTCTTATCAATAATCTTGCATAATTTTCGAAATGCAGCTAAAACTCAATTAGTAAATCAAATAACTTGCTCATTTCTAAATAATAAAACTTAAATTTAATTGACTTAGCTCATATTTGCTTTGAAATGTTCCACACAATTGAGCCTATTATTGATTACCCCGAGCATATGTCTTGTGGTAATTTCTGTAGTGTTACATATTTTTCTATTAAATTCCTATCAATTACTTCATAAACTATTTACACATAAAGTGATTGTTATACAGGTTACCAGAATCAAGATCAAGGTCATTTATTTGTAAAGTAAAAAGATGCTAGATCATTTAATAAGTTGTATTTTTCTGTTTGACATCTTTCTTTCATCTGCAAAGTCAGTGCATCTAATATTGGGTTCTATTGTTGGAAAATATTTATTATCAACAATAGTAGGGCTCAAGAGGTTCAGTGAAAATAGAGTTTTCTTTACTCTCTTTAATCATATATCGAATAATCTGTTTAATAATGTTTTTCATATTTAGATATTCGCGATAACTATTGCATTCTTCATCAAGATTATTGATATGTCCTTATAATCTATTCATCTTGATACATTTGCACAAAAAATTGTTTCTAATTATTTTCAAATATTACCTTATGTTATATGATATAGACGTCAGCCGATGTTGCTTTATATCTACTTAAATGACAAGAGTCTGTTAAATCTACAAAATCTATAACTAACAGAATTATTATTGCAATGTGCAAGGTGTCTAATTTGTTTTGAAACTAGATTAAAACTGAGTTTTGAGGGAGTTAGTAGACTCCTCGATTTATATTCCTGGGTAACATTGTAACCTAGATATTCAGTTAACAAGGCGATTAATGGATTTAATTTCTTAGCTATTATGCTTTTTCAGCATATATTATCAAGGGCACTCATTTGAAAATATTTTGTGGAAGAATCATTTAATTAGATATAACGTAAGATCGGCTTATATCTGATATGGATAGTTAAGCACTTATCTAAAGTTGTTGTGTAAGAAAGTATGCTTTCAGGCGTTCGAACTATTTTATTAAAAACTATAGAAAATAAAAATATGCTTAAAATACTGTTTGCAGTAAAACATTGATTCAATAATAGTCTCTTGGCTTCTGCTTTGCGAACACTCTATTGAACGCTATTCTAATATAACATTGAAATGCACTTCAAATAAATAAGTACTGAATGTTCGCATCTATTATGCAATAGAAGGCTAAGAAAACAACTTTATATAAACTGAATAAATATTGTATCAAAATATCATAGTATTTGAACAAACTTTTAATTGAATTTTATTTGAATCCTAATTAAATACAATCTGGTTAAGCACTATATTTCTATCAAGAGCACTTAATTTTCTGTACTTTGCTTTAATTATTTGTTAATTCTCTTATGTTTTAACATTTTTTTTATATAAAACACATGTTTTGTGTATAAAAAAAAATGAGACAATTGTCTGATCTTTTTATTGTATAGTATTTGTTGTGAAAGCGATTCACTGTTCTGTCAGACAATTGGTGACCACAACAGGACATTAATGCTCTCACAGCTAATACTGGATTTGAAAGTTATTCAATAAATTTGTAAAATATAAAAAATTGTTTATTATTTGATTACAAAAATAGAGTAAAGAGTTTACAGAAAAAGTAGTTTATTTTTCACTTATTTAACTAACAATTAGTTTTACCGAATTTATTGTCAATAATCTGTAAATTATTTTATTGCGAATTATTGTCTAATTTTTTTAATAACTTTATTAGTACTCAGTTTTGATATTTTTTCTGTTAATTTATTTTTGTTATAGAAATGAATGGAAAGAGAGGTTAAGCACAAAAATAAGTGATAAGAGTATAGAGAATATGTTTAATCGTATTTCATATCAACAGTCAATAGTCCTATTCCTTCGCACCGTTCGTATGAATAATTCAACACTTTATGAACTTAAATAACACAAAAAAAAATAACTTTAAAATTGAAAATAATTATGAATTAAATTGTAATCAATGCTAACAATAGACATGTGAGCCATGAGTGGCTTCTGTAGTAATTGACTCATTCGGATCATAATGTCTCGCATCAGCTCAGGGTATAATTCAGATAATTCCTTCCAATCCTCTGGAGCTTGACATTGGATTTGAGACATACAGTCGGCCATAAATTCAATAGTCTTTGACTTCAAGTCTTCGATACAGTGTTTGTCGAAAGTCTTCAGTAATTTAATGGCATTTTTCGGTTCAATCGTATAAAACAAATATTTCTCGCAAATAGTCTTGAGTTCTAAGACTCGGTATTTGATTGAAACGGGAAGCAAGTGTTCGGCCAATTCTTCCAATTTATCTGATTTCCTGAAATACAAGAATTTGAGAAACTCTTCGAAAACATTAGGTGCTATGCCATCGACGGTCAGCTCATTGTTTTGACAGTTTTCTATATCTTCCGCAAACACTTGCGAACGCAAAGACAGAAAGCATTTACTGACGAAAAATACTTTGTCTCCGCATTTGATCTCACAGTCACTGTAATTCTCGTCATTAAACATATGCTTAGAATTGAGACTCAATTCAATGGTTTGTTTGCATAGTTTGTGAACATTGAAAATGATTCCAAATTTTAGCACATCATTAGCCAATAGCTGACCTTTATTTGCCACCAGGACATCTCTTCCGATCAATCTACTAATCACTGTTTCTCCACTTAATTCTTCATAATTATAGACCTCTTTCGGACAAATGTCTCCATTGAATGGTTGATAATCGCAATCAATTAGGAATAGTTCGATTTGACCTTTAATTATCTGTTTTATGTTTATATTCCGGATCAATTCAATGCGAACTGAATTACCATAATTTGGGTGGATTTTAACGTAAAATTGATCCAAAAATATACTAAAGTTAATTGAACTCGTTTCATTCATCCATTTGCTGAAATTCTTCCGGGCTACTACTATTTTTGTTTTATTATACAGTTTGCTGCACATTATAACTCACTTATGAATTACAGTTTTGTAATTATTTTTTGACTTTGTATACAATACTCGATTTATAAATCACTTTATAAGTCATTTTAAATGATTTATTAATTATGACGAAAATTATAATTATTTTTAACTGAAATGAAATACTAATGAAAACAACAAAAGTGTTTGAAATGCTTTATAAGAGGAAAAGGAAACGAATGACTGAATGGTATGACTGAAAAAAATCCCAAAATTCGTCAACTTTTAGGAAGATTACTTTACTTATTGAGTAGACTTTCCTCTCGTTATGATTCATAGCTCACTCACTATTTTCATATGTGTTAGCAATGAGTGTCAATAGGAATAGCCCTGAGCTCTGATCTGCACTCATATCATATGAGTCATATGCAAAGTAATGGTAAATTATTTAGCCATAAGTATACTTAATTTCGCCTTATTTTCCACTATATTCAGAAGCCTTGAACTAATTCAGAGATTTCTATTCCTTTATGACTTCATATTATTCCCAATACTATTGGTATTCATATTAACCACCGCTTCGTCGGTATTCAAACAAGTATTCAATTCTTATCTATTGCTAAACAAACTCTATATTCATAAAGCATTTGATAATAAATATGTTCCGGTCAAAATTAAGGTAAATCAAGGTTAATTTGTGTCTCTATTAATACCTTGAATATTAAAACTCTTATGTTTTAGTTATCGAACTTCATCTGCAAATCCAAGGAAAGTACTATTGGTTTCTATTGTTGGAAAATATTCATAATCAATAATAGTGTGGCTCAAGAGGTAACAAGATCAATTTTTAATATTGTTATGAATAGGAACTGGCTCTAATTCAACTATATTTTTCAACCTAGATAATCGGTATGACTATTGGCTTTTTCATCAAAATAGTTGATATTTCGATATAATTTCAATTATAGAATAATCTTGCTCATTTATTAATTAGCACCATTTAAAATGTGAAGGTTAGTTCATAAACACAATGTTGACCTGTATTCAAATTGCTTATTCGTTCCTATTCGTTCCGTCTACTTTAGAGAACTAGTTATGAATTTAATATTTATTTTGTGTATTGAGTAAAGAGTAAACTCTATTGACTTGTATTGCAATGAATGGAAACAATAGTTTGCATAACATTTGCATTCAATGTCTGCAAACTCTCAATACATGTATTGAGTCATTCATTGCAGACATAACTCACAATTTGTTTCATATCTTCCATACAATCAATGAATTATATGTTTGAATGTCTGACAACTGTTTCGCTCTTTTCGTGTATTAAACTCACTATTCATTCGATTGTCGGTTGGATTGAGTGCTCTCTCGACTCACAACTCATGAAAGACTTGCAAAACATATACTTTTTATTTGTATTGAAAACAAGAAAATAATTATAAAATCAAATGTTTTTCAAAATATTTTAATTTTCAAACAATTGAATATAAATTATAGAAAAATATTACAAAAGTTTTTATTTATTGAAGACATTAGTCATTAATAATAATTAAGTTTTTGTTTTGATTATATGTTTAGAAAAACAATTTTGTATTTGAATTAAGATTTTTGTGAAAATAATTAGTGTTTTGATTAAGTATTGGAAGAAAACTATTATTCGTTTGAATAATAATTGAATGAATTGATTGCAAAAACGGCTGTCGTTTGAGTCGTATTGACATCTCTTTTAGTGATTTCGACAACTATTTCATCGATAAGTTTTGGATCCGTTTCTAACAATTTTAGCCACTCTTTCGATGACTTACTTCAGATTTCTTCCAAATTTTTTGCCATAAATCTGATTGTCTTCGAAGTGGTGTAAATCGATTGTACTTTCGGTTTGCGTTTCATTTGATTTCAATCTATCATTCATTTCAGTGACAATCAGATCAATTAGTTCTGCATTTGTTTCCAACAATTGTTTCCATTCTTTCGATGAATTGCTGCGAATTATATCCATATTATTGACCATAAACTCAATGGTCTTTGACTTCAAGTCTTGTATACAGTATTTGTCGAAAGTTTTCAATAAATTGATTGCATTTTTCGGAGTTATTGTCGAAAACATATGATTTCCACAAATAGTCTTCAGATCTAAGACCTGATACTTATCCGAAACGTAAAGCAATTCTTCGGCCAATTCTTCCAATTCATACAATTCTTGTGAATACAGATATTTCAGAAACTCTTCGAATACTTCTGAATCGATGTCTTCAATGACTACTTCATTGGTTTGACTTTCTTTCAGATCATTTGTAAACATAGTCTCAAACACTTCCGATTGCGAAGACATCAGAGCTTTGTTGACATAAAAGTCTTTTTGTCCGCACTTTATGTGACAGTCGTTCAGATCCTTAACATTGAATGTCTTGACAAACATTGCGTTCAAAACAATGTCTGAATTGCTTTTGTTTTTATGACTCAATTGTTCAGTCATTTTAAAGGTTTTAATTAATTATTACAAAAATTATAATTATTTTGAACTGAAATGAAATACTAATGAAAACAACAAAAGTGTTTGAAATGCTTTATAAGAGGAAAAGGAAACGAATGACTGAATCATATGATGTGATTGAATGCAGTGTTGAGTAACTCATTCATAGATTATGTTCTCATAAAAAGAGGGAAATAATGAAAAATAAACCCCTTTTAAGCCATTCATTCAAAGTCTGCAAACTCTCAATACATGTATTGAGTCATTCATTGCAGACATAACTCACAATTTGTTTCATGTCTTCCATACAATCAATGAATTATACAGTCAGCACTCGATTTTATCCCTCTCAAATTTATCCCTCACTCGGTTTTATCCCTCAATATTCATAGCCGACTGTACTATAAATCTATACTAATTTCAGTTCGATTTTATCCCTTGCTTGATTTTATCCCTCAATCACTCTGACCTAGGTCAGGGATAGAATCAAGTGTTGACTGTAGTATAGCTGTAGTATAGATAAGTCCTAGGTGATGAATTGCAAAAGAGAAAATCAGAAAACTCTGACACACATATACCGGTGGATGTCGTGTGAGTCCAAAACTTATTAAATTACTAACGAATAAGTAATATATGAATAGTTCTATCAATTAAAGAGTTGATACAATAAGACTGACTATTACTAGTAATGTTCGAACTCTACATTTTTAAGCATTGATCAGGAATTACATACCGTTCCTCTGCTCGAGAAGAAAAATTTTCAAATTAGAAATGAATTTGAAAGTCGAGAGAAGTATTTGCATTAAAGCGATTGTCAGACTCAGGAAGAACAGGGAAGCAATGCTCTGCTGAATACGCCTATCGTTTTCGAGTTCGGCTTCGTTTTTATTGCACTGATTCTCAAAGTCGTCGTCAAAACTAATACAACCGTTCGGTTCAAGCATTTCGTATCTGAAATATAGTCTCACAGAGAGGGCTAAAAAGATTGTTATTATGAGCTCTAATAATAGGATTTTCCAAAAGTATCGATAAGTGTAGACAAAGGTTCGGGACATTAATGACTTCAAATCAATTCTATTGAATCT
>JAQIWA010001256.1:0-19792 GCA_034693305.1 Eueremaeus valkanovi | reverse complement strand
AGAAGTACGACTTCCCGTTCGCCACTGAACTTCGTCTTGGCTTGAAATCTAGTCAAGTACAGTGGCGAACTAAGCCTTAAACTCAGATTTACTCAGGGTCGACGAGCAGTTCAGGAAACTCCTTGCAATGTTAGCCGAAAGAGCCCTGGATTTTGAGACAAATTCTAACACAAAAACGAAAGTTTTTGCTGTTGTTTGAAGAATAGTTTGAAAACTGAACCAGTATCTGATTCAATAGCAATTACAAGGTATTTACCAGAATTGGTTGACTATAAAATGACCCACGTATTTGATAAAAAGTACGTGGAATATAGTGTTTCAAAGAATATGAATAGTGTTTTCTAATCGCTTGTATTGCTGTTCGAAACTGTCTGCGAAAGTCACAAAAATTCATTTTTTCGGTCTGAGCCGAATTGCCGGATGATTTGAAAAATACTATCAGTCCGATGCCGATGAGCTCTACTTCTATAAGATTCACATTTTCTGACAAATCTTATGTAATTCATATTTTTCACATTTTTTGGTTTTTCTTTTAAAATAACTTAGAATTAATAGAAATACAAACTATAATCCGAATCAATTTTGCTTTTTTGTACTGAACACCTGAGAAGTCAACTATTAATACTGGAAATAATAAAATACTACTTTGTATTAATACGAATAAAGAGAGTTTGTCTCTCAGTTTGTCTCTCTGTTTGTCTATCACTGAATCGGTTTGAGCTTCGGTTCAGTGAATCGAAACAACAAATTAAAAATTATATTTCAAACTGCATTCAGTTGAGTCAGTCAATCGAAAACTGAATATTTCAATTGATTTATATTTCATAAAATTATTTTTAATTTTGGAATGACCAAGGTCGGAAGAGTAGGGGTGCATTTTGGAGATTTAGAAAAGATAGGCGGGTGCAACGTTATCAGATTTAAACCACTTACTTTTGACTTCAGAGCAAAACCCTTTGGTGTGAACTGAAGTAATTATTACTAAAGACGTGTAGCTCTGGTCCTTTCAAAATAGTTTTATTATTTGTTTTATAAACTATTATTTTACAAAAGGCGGCGATTTTTTATCCCATTCCTGTCAATAGATCTGATTATTTGTTTCTTATTCTGAATATACACTGTTCCCACATATTACTACATTAAGATGAACTTATGCTGACTTTTCTTCCACAGTACACAATATTTTTTTATATTCTGTAGAATTCTATCATTAATTCTTAAGATCTTTACTGATAAACGGTTTTCATATATTTTTTCAACTGATTTATACAGTATTCCTCCGAATCTTTATAATTGAGACCCAATTCTCTCTACAGAATCCGTTATTTTGTTCATTAAATACAGTAGATTTAAGATTTCTAATTTTCTCTAGGAATGACCAAGCTCGGCAAACCTAAGGGGGTATAGGAAGAGGTAAAATGGCGAACAGGAAAAATGGGGACTAAAAACCGGTTTTAACCGAAACAAACCTTTTTGACCGAAATTAAGCTAAATTAAGCTTAATTTAGCCCTAATTGTTGTTAATTTAATAGAATTTAACCAAAATTCGGTCGATTTCGGTGAAAATTGAAAAAATAGCGCCATATGTCACCTATATGGGGCAAAAAGTCCTGGGTGTATGGCTTCTGCCCAAAAATTCCTAGTACTCTATGCACACTTTTTGGGCATAACATATACACCAGTGATGCGCAATGGAGGGGTATAGGGGGTTAAAATGGGGGTATAGGAGTTTAATCCCCTGAGATTCTGGCTGAGGCTGACCCCCCTCTGTTTTTCGATTATTTGGTGGAAAAACTCGAAAATGGGGGCACTTTTCGAATTGATTCATTGATCCCTTTTGGCCAAAATTTTGGTCGACCCCCCTGTCGTCAGACCCATTGCCTATCTCTGATATACACGACATGTATTAATAGTCACTTTTCAGCAAAGAAATCGTTTACATAATGTTTATTGTCTGTGATATCGATCCTTTAGTAGAGCTTCAATCAAATATGTGCAGGATCAATCTCTCACTTTTCAAATAAAACTCAAATACAGACAAGTTATATGAATCTCAAATGGAGTGCATAACTGAGAAAAAAGGTTTGAAGACTCGGAATATTTAAGTTTCAAACGACTAATGCATTTATTGATTAATTTTGAGTCAAAGAGAATAAAACAAATTATATTCGTAATGATATGGACAGGGGTTAAGATCATTACTACAGCAAGTCTAGGAAAATCATCCTTTATCCTCATTTTTCCCCGATCCTTAGCCGAAAAGTCATACCTGGTAATTTGATGGCAAATTGATTATAATTTTTTAAAACTTGCCAAGAGCATACATTTTTTGGAACATGCTAACTCGAAAGTATTTAATTCAATGTCTTATTGTGTTCTAATGCTAAGAATAGATTGTTTGGTAATCGTATGACTTTTAATCGCAAAACCCCTAATATGTTCTGATTTTATTCATATTTTCATTTATTTTGAGTGAAATGTCATTAAAATAAATAAAACAATTGTGTCATCGATTATGTCATCGATTCAGTGATTTATTTGTTTTAAAATGTTTTAAAGCGAATAAAATTCTGTTCATTCTGTTGATTAGATTCATTGAATAGAGTATTCAAATGAAACAGTTTGTCAAAGAGGGCTAATATTAATAGTATTGATAGTTAGGGTTAGAATATAATAGAGTAGAAGAGGAGGAAGAGTTGATTAATGAACTTACAGATTGTAGTGAACATCAGCCATATTAAATCTATAAGTCAGGGCCTTTTTATAGGCATATTCCGCTTCTGTCTTCTTTGACTGAGCGCTCAATATATTGGCTAAATTACCAAAGGCTGAGACAAGACATGAAAAGCAAAGATAGATTCGGATGAATGACTTGAATGACTCCATATTTTAATTATAAAAAACATATTCTTTTCTATTAAGCCATCAATTATTCCAAACGACTTGATGTCATTCAGAGTATAAATAGCGACAGAAATATAAATAATTATTGAACATGTGTTGGATTAGAGCTTACCTTTGGGTGGATTGATATGAATGCCAGAGCGGTATAGATTCTCTTCTGTCAGCCAATCCATGTTTCGCACATATGTTCGCAATGAGAACGATATCAATAATAAGGTCAATGCGATTGAAGCCACAAATCGGATGGTTTTCCGTTTGAGGAATGACTCGATTCCGATCGATATGAGCAGACAATACCCGAAACTCGGGATATATAGTATGCGTTCGGCGATAACGAAGCCGACGTAGAAAAACAAATTGGTCGCAGGTATGAACGGGATGATCATCAGCGACAACGACATCGTTATGCAGTCCATTCTCGTCATAGTTGTCGTAAACGAGTAATTGTAGGTCTCGTCCAACTGTATTGAGCCCTCGCCCACCTCTCGCTCACGTCTGGCAGCAGCGGCTCCAGTGGTGGCAGTGCTATAAGCGCTGGCAATGACTCCATTATTGTTAGTGCCGCCGATGCTGTACTCGTCTTCAATACTACTGCACAGGGAGTTATTGTTATTGGATTTCAAATTGAAAGGTCTTTTCAAATGTCTGAGATGCTGCTGGTTCTGGTGCTGGTGATGCTGGTGCTGATAGCTGCACGGAGCACAAGCACAACCATTAGATGATAGAGAGTCGTTGAGTAACTTGATTTCCAAACACTTGTTATAATAGTATTGGAGAACAGATTTGAGTAATAAAATGAGAGTCAAGTAGAATATGAGAGACACTATGTTTCGACAATCACTGATCGATTGTATCAATGGAATCGACTCCATAGACCAGTCGAAGCTCAAATATCGAGGGTATATCAGTAGCCAAAAGTTGAAGACAGGTAAGTAGAGAAAAGTGAGAAATCTAATTATCACAGATGAGTTATCGCTCGCGGGATTGTCTGACGGAGCGAACGCTGGCGTCGAACCCATTACACAGATCCGAATGCCTATCAGTATAATACCACTCAATACTAAATGAATTATTCCTTTTCGCAGATATTTGTATCGTCTCTTCAGATGAAAACAAGTGAAACAAATATAAAAAGAGTTAAATAAATATAAATGGTTTGAAACAAATACAGTATTTGCAGAGAAAGTATCGAAAGTATCGAACGATAGATAACTTACTTCTGTTGCGATCGCGTAAATGGTTTCGGGTGTCAACGGAAACAGTTTGTAATGAATGAAGAGGTGGTAAACGGCACAGACTGCCAGAGCTGTGATCCCGTGTTCTTTGGTCAGCATTGCCAGAGCGGCCAACACTAATGACATATACAAATAGCTGTTCTGTGTTTTGCCACAAATATCACTGTATTTACAAAACCTAATGTAAGTCATAATTGAAAGTATGAAGAATATAGCGGCGCCGACATCGGCTCGGCCTACGATACTGGCGATCGACTCGACGTGTATCGGATGGCAGGCGAATAGAGCACCCGATATCAGAGTAATTCGTTTTTGTTCATTGAATATTTGTGCAGAAAATTTCATAAATAAGAAAGTGGCCAATGAGTGCAGACCTACGTTGAAGGCGTGGAACCCGAACGGAGAGAGGCCATGCATTAGGTTATTCAGTCGGAACGACACCACTGTTATCGGTCTGTACGAGCCGTGAGTGTTACTAGACTTCAATGGTGTGCCCCAGAAATCATTGAAGAATAGAGAGTACCATGGTGTTGTTGCCAATAGATCCTGGTTGGTTCTAATGGCACGGCTGCCCAATATATAAACATTTTATTTGTAATTAAAAATTGTTTGGCTTTTCATTACTGCTATAAATGTTTGCAAATATCAAAGATTTAATACGAATTAAGCAATCGTTAAATGCATTCAAATTATATCGTAATTAATAAAACGAAACTTTTAAAGTATTTTCTATTAATAACTTCTTTTAATAAATACTGTTTTGCTTTAATGGGTTAATAATTCTTTAGATTGTTTTACTTATTACCGATAGAAAAATAATTACCAGAATTTTATATGACTATAATAATTAGGTGGACTAGTTTTCAAATTAATTATAATTAGAGTAAAGCAAAATAATAAAGAAAATATTTTAACAAAAAATAATTTCACTAAAAAATTCATTTGTTTGGCCTATAATTTAATTTTTAAATAAAATCTGATTAAAGTAATTAAAAATGATGTAAAACAGTTTTCTTTCCTAAGACAAAAAAAATCAATTATAACTTAATTCTAAGCCAACTAAGAATTGCAATCAAAATCATTATTTTTTTATACCGGTATATAGAAAAGACATTTTTCTCATTAATATTAAATAAATATCATAATTGAATCGATATTCGTCTATACTGTATAATTTCAAAGTAATTTTTCTCTGGAATAAAAATGGCTGTCAATTCTGTATCATATATTTATCCGGATCATTTATTAAAGTCAGAAAATTATATTTAATTCCATAAAAAGCCATAAAATAATTGATTGACTAAGAGTTGTAAGAGTCGTCTGTTTATCCATTATAATGCTATTTGTAATGTATTGAACCGATGAAAGATTTTATTGCAAAAATATCCTCTCAATAGACAAAGATTTTTCATTTAGACATACAGTAGTGCTGTTTGGCTTTGAATTATCAGCGAATAAAAAATATATTTGATATTAGTTTTTATATTTGATTAGTTTTGAAACGAAAAAAGTGTATTCAATGATTTGATGCATACGATTGTAGTGAGAGAGGGAGTGGGGAGAGAGGAGAGAGAGAGAGAGAGAGAGAGAGAGAGAGAGAGAGAGAGAGAGAGAGAGATGGTGTGGGGACAGGAATGGAGGGAAGTCTGACAAAGCAGTGTAAAACTTGTTGGGGAAGAGAGAGCAGAAAATACTTTTTAGAACAAGTAAATTATAGGGGGGTTTCTCGCCCTCTAAATTATAATTTAGTATAGCTTTTGGGGAATGGGAGAGAGGGAGAGGGAGGGAAAACAATTTTTATGTGTAGAGATTCACATAAAGATTATACAGTAGTTGATATCATTTCACATTTGTATGAATTCTTTATAAAAAGACATCACTATTGCCTCAATTGCTGGCATCGAACTCAATGTTGAGTCACATTTGACTGACATTCAAAAGAATTTTTTAATATAAAGACTATACACTGTATACAGTATATAAGAGACGGTATAATTAGTTTATTTCAAATTATTCTGCAGACGTACTCTGTTGGCCAAAATCTCAATCCAAGTAAAATCAAAGTTAATTTCGTTGAACTCTATTATACAATATTTGAAACATTGATTGATATTAAGCTATAAGTGAAGTAAAATATAGCAATAACAGCGATAATATTAAATAGGGTTAGCCAAGGGGGGGGTATATCAAATTAGCCATTGGTCTTTTGTTATTTTGGAAATTGGCAAAATAACCCCCAGGTTCTTGAGCCTAAGGCATTCATACCCCTCGCATTTTTTACCACGATATTTGACAGGTTATCGGTTAAAATCTATCAAATTAACGACAATTAGGGCTAAACTAATCTTAATTTAACTAAATTTAGCCGAATTTTGGTCCAAACGATGAATGTTCTGCAGAACAGATTTCCTGTCCGCCATTTTACCCCTATACCCCCTAAGTTTGCCGAGCTTGGTCATCTATAATATTAAAGGGAAAATGAGAGTAGATGCACACAGGGAGGGAGAGGAAGGGAGGGAGAGAGAGAGAGAGAGAGAGAGAGAGAGAGAGAGAGAGAGATGTGCTGGAATAGTATAATCTATAAACTACTCTGTATGAATTCTTTGCTCAGATATGATGGGAAAGTGTCTTTGCTTTAGATAAGTTCACATTAAAGGAAAGCCTTTTTTAATGATATTTGCAATTTTGTGCCGAAGGTAAGTGTATGTGCATTAGCAGCAGTGATACCACTGATAGCATTGATGGCAATGATTGCAATTATAGCCATAATGTGAGCCGTTATTGAGCAAAAAATACAGCGAAACGCCCCACGAAAACCGGCAAAACGGCATTGCCTTCTAATGCATTCTATGCTTATGCTATGCATTGAGTATTGAGTGTTGGATGCATTGGTCTCATGCACTGTGCGAGTGGTGTGAGTATTAATATAAGAGCAGACAATCGTATGCCAGATATATACTCGGACTCCTATCAGACACATAGACAGCATTAGATAGCGTAGAATTGCTTCTTCTTTTCAGGCCTATCATTAGGATTCTTCTTGAGTCAAATCTGTAATTTTCTTCCATTACTGGCCCAAGCAATCAATGGCCCTCTCTATACCCTTGGCTGAGAGATGCCATGTTATGCTATACTATGCTATGCTTTTATATTATACTAAGTTATATATCTTTGCAGAAAAGATCATAAAAAAGTAGCTGTGCTTTGATATGAAAGTAAAACAGAAAACATAATCAGAGAAAGAGAAAGAATCGAAAGTCATGCGTGATTTTGGATCGTGTGCTCAGACTGTTATTACATATAATGCAAAATATAATTCACATTAAAAACATAAATAAAATAGTTTTGACTGCAAACACAAAAATGGTTCTCATAGACAGTCAAAGCCATTATCTCAGCTCAGCTTAGTTTTACTCAAGAAGTCAGCGAAAGTTTATTTGTGTTTTGAGTAAATTTTCTACAATAGGTTAATAGGAGAGCACACGCACAGTGAGAAAAGACCGCACTCGTAGGTAAACCTCAAAACTGCTAATTAATCGATAATTAATTCTATTTAACCTAACCTACCCTAACCCGGGGACCTCTGCACGAGATAAGCGCTAATTTCTAACTGATTTTTTTGATGAATTACTTGTTGAAAAAGTAGCAGTTTTTCAGCTAAAAACCCAGTCTTCGCTAAACTGGTACAGAAGTGGGGGGTTTCAGCTTTGATATATGTCGACTTTAAAACTACGGGGGGCCTCAACAGACGTGTGCCTACAAACACCTCAACTCACAACTGAATCATCTCTTAAGCAAATATGTCTATGAGTTGGCCGACAAAGTGGTCTTAAGTTGCGAACAATAATCTCTGGTTCAGAGCTGAAGCGCTTAACGACAAACAATATTAATGGCTTTCTAACCACTGCTCGACTCACACTACAGTACCACTGGTACTGTACAGTACTCTACTTTACTGTACTCTACATCTAATTTATACTCTTCAACATTTGACACTAAACGGCTGCATCATTGCACCATTGCATCATTGGTCGATTGTCTGATCCCAATATCACTTTATAATACAGTATTAATACTGAAGTCAACTGTTTTGTAAATAATAATTCAAATCTTCAATACCTGTCGTCATAAGCGAAGTCTCCATTAAGTGTATTGATGTATAGAAGAGCTGTGAAGACGACAATAAGGCTGTAATGTCTGACTCTTATACCTCCGCTCTGTTCACACAACAGATCCAACACTTGATTCAATAGACTTCTAGTCAGAGATGTGTTGGCCGGTCCAGAGGAAGGCATTGCAGGTCTGGTGCGATCTCTCACAACATATGATTTGCTTGACTATCGGGTAGTGAGAGGAATGCAGTGGCACAGCATGTTTCAGGTCTAGTGCAGACATCAATGCATAAAAGTTGGATCACTTTCTAAACGATTCGGAAACATCTTCTGGTCGTCTAATCCAATGGTAATTCTAATAAAAGGCGTTTTCTATAAACAGACAAACATTATTAGCATTACTTTGAGTTCATTTACTAATTAAACTGATGTGCAGTCCTGTCAATAGACAAGTGATTGGTCAGGATTGCTGTCTTGGATAAGTAAAGAGTAAACATTAAGGGAAGCCCTATAGGCCAGCGCTCATGTTTGCCAATGCTGGCCAATACATGTCATTAGATTAGAACATCATTGGCCTCATTGGCATTGCATTGACTTTTGCTACGACAGCAAACTTAGTGAAAGGCCTCAAAGGGATACAAAGCCTACAGTAATATTGATATATAAAAACGGTCGGGCTCATTTTCTGGATACTACCACAAACAGGCATCTAATATCAAGCCACCTAGGTTGATTCCCTTATAATATAAAGTTTATATCAATAAGTTTAATATTGAATATCGAATACTAAACTGTATTTGAGATCAGAATTAATATTAATATTCATTAATCTATTTCGTGATTACAAATAATGTATAGATATTTACAATTTGTATATAAATTCAGTCAATTATACGAAAGAAAATGAAATAAATGTATAAAATGAACAAATTTTTATAAAATGTTACAATTATTTGCTAACATTTACTAAATCTTCAGCACAAACAGCACTAAAGAGGAATCATTTTTTGTTTCATTTACTTCTACTAGCCTTACATTGAAGGCACCGAATGGTATGGAATGGTATGCAATTACATCTGCTCACAGCTCACATCATATATTGATTTTTCCATAACCAATCACATCAGCTCTCTCTCTCTCTCTCTCTCTCTCTCTCTCTCTCTCTCTCTCTCTCTCTCTCTCTCTCCCTTCTCTTGGTTCTCTCTTTCATTCATTCAGTCATTCCTTCTCTCTGTCCTCTCCTGTACTTCCATTCCCATCCATCCATTCATTCTATCCTATTTCTGGTCTTTGCTTCAAAATATCAAAATAATATAATATACTGTTTAACAGATTTGTTGGTCTAATCAATATGTGTTAACACCTTATCATAAAATTGAATAATTAAAGAAAACAAAGTATAAAATTCCAATTCATTCCAATTCGAAACTATAATCAGAATAGTTTTTACTGCAAGAAAAGCAAGTCATAAGCCTTTTCACTATTATTCTCGATTTTATATCTACAGCACTACAGACCCCAGTCGTGCACATTATGTTCATTCACTCCATTCAAAGTAGACACCAAATCAAGAGCCGAACTCCAGTCAAGACTGAATAACTCGGGTTTTGGGTGGACCGGGATTAAGATTCAAAATATCTGATGGTTCAGATTAAAAATTACAGTCTCTTTAAAAGTATGGGTTTCTGTGTTCTATAAAATAGACCTGTGCCACATCACATCAATTTCATATACAGTACTTTTTGAAGTGACTGAAAGATCACTCATTTATATAATAACTAAATTAATTAGTAACTAAAGTATCCTTGGATTGGATAAAATGCTCAATTATTGAAGACTAAACAAAATTCAAACTCAAATTATTTGAGTGTTTTATAACAAAAACATTTTTCTCAAACTATAAAATTTCAATTTAACAAAACTAAGAGAAAATTTTTCATAATTAACAAAAAAAATTTGATTTTATCTTGAATAATATTTTTTGTTTTTGGTCCGGGTCAGATCGAGACTCGAGATCGGGTCGAAATATTGGGCCTATTGGGTGCTCTAATTCAAACGATTGCATTAATATTTTTTAATATTCTCACTCAATATCTAATATAAAGGAAATACATTCACAAAAGCATTCTCTGTATGTTGTGATCGCTATCTGACTCTCGAATCGATAGAACAAAATATAATATAATAACATATTTTGTGTTTGATTTTACTATTCTTTCCTAATATTCTGACAAAATATTTATAAATAAAGAAATATTCAAAAGAGTATAATTGAAAACTATTTTATTTGTCAAACCATTATTGCCTATCAGATCATCAAATAATTAGTTTTGCATGTTCCTATCTACATGAACAAGATCACTTATTGAAATTAGACTCAAGCTATATTGACAAATAAATGAGATAAGAATGGCATAACTAAATATACTAAGCACCTAGTTAGATTAAAAGCCTCCCTATTATGATAGCGATGCCATATCATAATGATGAACCTTGCGCATATTGAATATTAAATACAAACCCAATATTTGATATTTAAAATATAAATAGTTTAAGAAAGAGAACAATTAAGATGTGATTGACTTACATATGTCTTATCACTTATTTATTGCTTAGTTTCCTATAATTATTATTATATTATATCATAAGCTTCTAATTGGTATACAGAGTATAATGAGTGCACACATAGAAAATGTTCGGCTTTTTCTTAATTACTTATTAATGAAAGAAAAACTATTTTAATATTTTAAAATCTTTGTTGTCTTTTAAATAATTATATTTTTTATAAATATTGATCTGAGACTAGAATTGACACAAGAATTGCTATATAACTGGATTCAGACAATCATAGAGCCAATGAATGCAAACGCACAGAACTGACACAACACTCGTATGAGTCATGTAAGCACTGAATCCAAAGCTTTTATGTTTCCAAAAGCCTTAGCGCACTCTACCCTCAACCCTCCATCCCATAGATGTGCACACAGATACAGACCCTTCGAACCTAACCCATTCAAACCTTTCTCCGACAAAATCATCAACGAATCGATAATATGAGTCACTATTAGTCGTATTCTCTGTACTTAACAGATATACAGTCAATGTGTCAACTACTGCGGCCAGTGTTAGAAAAAATAAAACTGACCCACATAAGGAAATCTGTCCCCATGTGAAAGTCGTGGTTTGTTTTGAGCATGGTATCATTCGGTCAAATTGGAAATCTCTTTCATTTCCTTAAATTTGATCAAAAATAGAATACAATAATGTAATCGTTTATTAATGAATACTTAATATTCATACTAAACGAGCCGAGCAAGGGGGTCTTTTGGAATTTTTATTCTTCCAAAATCGACTCGGGGTGAACACATTTTTAAGTAATTGCTTATTTTCCAGATTTATCCAGATGTTTTAGTTGCTTGATTTAATTGAAATTTGGTCCGGTTTTCAAATACAGTATTCATATAAATGATGGGTTGGGTGCAGAACGCACTTAGATGTGTTAGAGGACTGGACTCTTCCAAAAGAAGAGCTGATGTCTGCAAACCAGTTGTTTCCGTACAACAACTCTGTTACTCAAAATTATATGAATTGGATCCGCACTTACCTCACAGGGCATATGTTCAGTAGTTGAGTGATTAAAAGCCAATGCCTAACCATAACCACTAATATATCTGACAATCAATGGATAACGCATTTTGAGTATTGCATAGAATTGTCATTTAAAAGGCTCTGCTATTGAGGACTGGGGTTAATGAGCTCTGAGTGACCGGAGAACGCATTCGAGGCATTCAAGTGTTGGAAATACAGAATTGTTTGAAAGAGAATCGAAAGCATTCACACGAATAGTTTCAGTCAGACTAACAATACGGACAATACTGAGCACTAATATTAATATTAATATTAATAATAATTATTACTAAATAAGGAGTGTTTGCAGACATTTGTTTGCATCCAATACCTGATTGACTGTCTATAGAGAGGACAGTCTTTTGTCTGAACATAATTATGTCTTTATTTATTATTTTCCAATTAAAACAATCAATGCTTTCCTATACTTATGATCTGCGGCTCAAAACTATGCATAAAAAAGCTTTTTTCTGATCGCAGGCAAAGATTTTAATCTTTATTTTTTAATTAAAAACTTTATTTGAATGCAAAGAAATGTTTTTTAAAATTATTTTAAATTAATGTATTTGAGGAAAATTTATGCTATAAATGAGTTTATCATAATTTTCATTAAATTATTATTAATATTATTATAATTATAAGTAAATTAAATGATTCAAAAGGAGTCTATAATTGGCAGAAACGAAAGGGGTTTGAGTGGATAGGGATTACCATATTATATATAGTATATTAAATCGTCTGCTCTTGTGATTTAGATTTGGACCAAGGGTAAAAACTCAATTCAATTTTACTGTACATGTCTTGTAAATCAATTTGGTTGAGCCAATCACACGAATAATTGAATTGAGTACTGAATTGTGCAGTGAATAGAGTATTGCAAACATTGAGAAAGAGTACGCATTCTATTGAGAGCTCATTCAACTAAATATAACATTTGCAGTCGAATATGGATTATACCGTTACGGCGTGACGAGCACAGGGGCCCAGCACCCCTCATCACCCTATATCACACTAGCCTCGACCCCTTCCTAACCGGTCAAAGTGTGAAGTAATATATGGATTACTTGTACAGTACTTGTACACACAATACTATCATAGTATACGAATGAGGCGACCTAGAACTGTATACAGTAGTGTTAATGCACAGAATCAAATAGAAAAATAGCAAATGCCCTGGATTATAAAGACCAACTACAGTAGATCACCTGTATGTGTTAAATACCAATGTAATGTACAATTAAAATGACATTGACATCGATTACTGCAAAACCATTGCTCATTAAGTGAGACATAAGAAGACATTTTCCTCACAATAAGAGAGAGGTAGGGAATGTCAAACGACCAGGGATTTAGGACGTCATAAATCGTGACTTTTGTGTCTGGTCACAATTTTTCGGATTCATTAATATTTCATATTTCTTATTAAATTCTTAAACCCAAAGGAATAGAAAATTTATCAAAAAATAAATTAAAGCATCCATTTATGTATGAGCCATATTTTGACCCTGCTCAATTCCGCAATGAAATTATAGGAAAAAACACAAAAAAAATATTTGACTTAAAACTGTGTCCTATGACTCGTAGGCTATGAGCTCACACAGTAACCAAAAGCTTTTATTGAACATGTGGTGGGGGTGAGGGGTATATAAGTATTGAAATTATATACTCCCAATCTATAGGATTTAAATAAGGACAACATTTTTAGTGGGGCTGAACTCATTTTTTGTTTTGATCGACACATTTCAAAATCATGAAAAATGAGGAAAGTTTTCATAATATTGTTAACCAATATTTGTAACCTTGTACAGTTAAGTACTTTCATAATAGAGCAGTGAAAGGAATTTTGTTCTGCAAGAATATTTTGAAAAAGGTGCAAGTTGAACGGGTATTTTGGTTTACTTGTTGAATCAAGCAACTTGCGGTAAGATTTTATTATTTACTTAACCATCAGTTCGTTTGCCTCAAAGTTGGGCACTAATAGACAGATTGAATCGACTTTTAAATAATGATTAAGTATTGAAAATTATTGGCAAAGTATACGAACTATTTATGTTAACCATAAAATTAATTTGTAGTGCATTAAAATAATTGTATCCAGCCCACCTTTCCCTTGGTTAATATCTTATGTTATGCTGGATAAGTTGCTATACTATACAGTGCATTATCAATGCTTTCATAAATGGATGCTCAGGGTGTTTGTTTCAAACTAGTTCTGATCAAATTCGACATTCAGTGAGGGTATAAAACGTCGGCTTTTGTCGACTTTTAAATAAATGTTTTGTCGTTTATGCCAATGAATCGAACAAACAATATGTAGATTCATATAACTGTAAGAACATCTCTTTTAAGTCATACAAACTGACCATGCTACCAGGTTAGTTCATATACAGTAGATTCTTACGAACGTCAAGTTTTGTATTAAATGTTAAACATTTTCATTATCAGAGCCCGGAAAAGAGCTCCACCTAGCCGCTCACATGAGTCTGGTGTCATCATTTCAAACAATGGGGTGTTAGCATATCAACTCTATAGTTAGCAGGTTAACTTACAAGCGCAGTTCAATCATGACATTTTTGTTTTGTAAAAAGCAGTGTTTGAAACCGCATACTTGAAATAGTTAAAAATAGTTAACCTGCTTACTTTTGAGTTGATGTGTTAAGTCCCCTTTTGTTTATTATGAGTACACCAGACTCATGTGAGCAGCTAGGTGAAGCTCTTTTCCGGACTGTTTATTATTAATGAATCTCTGATATACTGTAATCAGTGTAGAGAAGGCTTAAACAAAAAGTTGTTTTTTAATGACTTCTTAATTGAATTCAATTCATAAGAATAACTCATTCGGATTACATGAGTATATATCAAGTCTTGAGGACCTGGATCTCTAACTCTAATAACTATTATTAGTAATAATTATTGTTCTTAAAAGTTAGTATTCTATCTATGTTGTATTTTGTAGTTTCATTTTGAGCTCTATAAATGATGCCCAGATGGCACCTGGAGCATTATTAATATAGATTTTAGTTTGTACAGTAAGTATTAATAGCATTGATTACAACTTTTTATTATTGACCAAGCAAACTTACAGTGTATTTGAAATATGAACCTAGAGCTAAATATCTTGACCCCCAAAAAACATGACTGGTTAACACCTTTAGCCAACGGCGCCATTATATTGGATAACAGTTTTTAAAGTGAGTCCATCTCTAATTCAAAAGCGATTTTTAAGCAGTGATTGTAAGAACTTTCCGATTGATATAAAGACAACAATACTTAAGATTTCTTATCAAAGCTAACAAATAAAGCAAACAATAATATTCCGCTAATTAGTCAATAATTATAATGCTTTTATAGAATCGCATAATTATAAGCAGTCATAACCAAACATTCATAGTTGAAATATTCTAATAAAATAATACAAATTTATTATAAACATTAGATTTTCAAAAATTTTTCTTGGCTGCAGTTCACTGATGTGTGTAACTATAGTAATCAAAAGCCAATATTTCTGGAATTGGCATATAATGCCAATTAAAGTCATCACTAATTATAAGACATTCTTATATTAATACTTCAAATAATCTTTAAATTATTATTTAATCACAAGTTTAGAGATAAACAATACTTTCTATGTTTTACACCGAATATAAGTCTAAAATAAAGTTTTAAGTGCTTTAGTATATCTTTCTTAGAAAATGGTTATATAGATTTGCTAACCTCCCCCCCCCCCCGCCCAGGAAAAATAGAAGACAAACTGAATGTATTTAATTAGGAATGTGCAAGGTCGACCGAGCCAAGGGATCTAGGAAAGGGTGAAATGGCGGACAGAATTAAGACCAAAATGTCCACAAAATGCCGTTTAAAGTCGAAAATAGTCGGTTTTGACCGAATTTTTTTCTTGGTGAGTATTGGTGTGCGAAGTGATAAAGCATTTTACTTATATCCAGCGGTAGACCTAATTCAGTTAAACGAAGCACTTTTTAGCCTTAATTTAGTTGATTCTAAGCTGAATTTAACCGAAATTTGATCCACATATTCGGGGCTATTTCAGGTATGTGGTGCACCAAAAAGTCGGGGGAGGCTTAACCCAGGCCTCTAACTCGATGGCATTATTTTAGCAATTTCAAAACAAGGGGTATTTTGCTTATACTCTATCCCTTGCGTATCCTTTTAGTTTATAGAACCAGAAATGCGTTAGGGATTCAATTCCTGGGGTAAAACAAGAATTTGAGGGGTGTTTTAAAAAAAATTAAGTCATTATTAAATTACATCAGAAAATAGCGTGGATTAATTTTTGTGATATTCTATGGGAATGCCGTCCATTAGTTATATATATATAACACTGATATATATTTATCGCTGAATATTGAATATAAAAAGTAAAATACAATACAATAGAGAGTATAATAATATTACCGGTAATTACGGACTAATATTACATTTATAGTGTTATGAAAAGCTTTAAACAGAATGTCATGGGTCAGCATTGAACCTATGGTTAATAACGATTATATTTATATTTAGAAGAGCTTTGTTGAGTCATTCGCACTATTTGTGTCAGAATTTGCAGACAATGTAACGAATTATAAAACATTAAAACTCTTCAAAAGTGCAGTGTTTTTGTTGAGAATATGTAAAGTTGTTCTTTGACTAGAGATTCAGTTCATTCATTAATCGAGCACATTGTCAAAGATCATATTTCTCAATGAATAGACACATTATCCAAAAAGGAAACAAATAATTGTTTATGATTTGAAAAATTGTTATATCAGTGTTCGAGTGCTAACCCTATGATATGATAAAATAGTAATTAAAAAAATTATTTCTAATCCATATTTAGACATATCATTAGCTTTAGCTCTGAATTATTGATATTAGAATAAATCAATACTGATTTGTGAGTCTAACAATCATACACTCTTAGGTGTCCAATAAATGCAGAGAACATTCTAAATAATCATACCGTATACCGCCAACACGTGTCACCGAATAATAAATATGCACATAGTAGAGATTTGATTTGTACTTGACCAAAATACAATTTATTTGTTTATGTTTTGAAATTATAAGAATAATTCTGTGTTTGCAAACAAACATTAGATTATATGACTTAAGAGGTATATTGCTTAATGGGCTAGGTTAGATTAACTAATGTAAGTGATAACATGTACAGTATGTATGTCTTTGTGAACAGCAATGAACAGCAAGGAAGCTTTAGTTGTAAACAATTGTCAATTATATTGTGTAGAGTCGGCTCAATAATTAACGATTTTAGTTGACTTAATATTAACAATGAATACATAGTTATATGATTTGAATACATAAATAATAGGATTGCTTAGGCATGTGATGCCATTGAGGCACAGCTATCATTCTTGGATAGTATGTAGAGTAGTGTGGAATCCATAATAAGTGGAGTCCATGGAAGTCATACTAATGTATTTGAGCTTTAATTCAGAGCTAATAGTTTTGGTTGTATTGATTGCAAAGACTCTCTTTTGCATGGATTGCATATCGTATGCAACGATTTGATTGACAACAATCTCAGTTTGCGTTCATTCAGCCACTCATTAGACTCTGTCTCTTCAGCAGCTCTTTTCTCAATTGAACTTTGAGAGAGTTGAGCAGAAAAGCAAACTTTATTAAGAATGTTAAGAATAGATACAGTGTAGATTGGTTCAATTCAGTTGTATTCTTACGTAACAATCGTGATGTAGTGAACAGTGCAATGTTTAGGGGCACCTAAGCATATATGTTATCCCATTCCGTCTCGCTATTCCTGTTTGTGTCACCTTATAGTCAGTTGAATACCGGCACTGCAGCAGCTCTAGTGTACAGCACTGCAGCGTATTATACATTGCAATGACATACCAAATGAATGCTAATATAATATTAACCTGATTTGTATTACGCGTATTTCAAACCTATTATGAATCCGAATCAGTGTATAAATTGATTGTATTTACTATAAGACAAGTGCTTTAAATGCTTTAAATTTTAGCAAATTTTTCTTTACGTGCCTTTCAATACGACTTAGACATTAACAATGGTTGGCAAGACATCGACGCTTGGCTTTGAACACACTTTAGTGAGTAATAGTATAGCAATTAATTTCTATAATTCTCTGCATTTTCTCTTTCAATGCTAACTATGTTAAGACTGTTAAGACTCTCAACTAAGCCAAGGAGAGAGCGAGAGAGCGAACACTTACTTATTATAATATATTTTTCAATCTTCACTCAAATCTCTAGATGTATGGCCAGTATAGGGAGGATTTGGGAGAATATGCCAAAAAACAGGCGAAAAAGATCAGTAGACTCAGGAAAAGAGAGGAAAAAATTTTAGAACAAAAAGGTTTGAAAAAGAATGCCTGGAAACGAAAAATAACAGGTTTGTTGTGCCCAGAATCATTTGTCTAACACATTAACCATGATTACAGCACTTCTCTTCATATCTGTCACTCCAATCAAACAATTACTCTTCGATTACAATAATTAAAATTTAGAGAATCCTTATATACAGTAAAACACTTTCAATACCGGGGGGGGGGGTCGGGGGAGGAGTCCTCCAGCCAAAACTATATACTCCTCTTTTCCTAAGGAAGCGAAGTTACAAAGTTTTGAATGACAAAAATAATTACAGTAGGGATGTGCAAGGTTGGCCGAGACAGATGGGTATAGCAGGGGGTAAAATGGCGGACAGGATGTCGTTAAAGGCGAAAATGGAAAATTTTGACCGAATTGCGAGCAAATTGGAGCTAATTTAGTGTAATTTAGCCTTAATTTAGTTGTATTTATTGTGTACGCCGCGCGCAAAAGTCGAGCACTTGCCTCAAAACACAGGGGGTATTTTGTCTATGCCCCTTGCACATCCCTAATTACAGTATTCAAATAGCGATCAAAACAATTGTTATCTGAGCAACAATTTTCGACTTTCATGTCTGCAATAATCTGATCAATACTTACAAAACCTAACCTTAACTTCTGTACCGTTTCTGACGAATGCAGACCAAAAGCATTTACAGATTCAGTGAGCAATCCATGCTTTACATGAGAGACAGGAATTCCACTCTTGAGCCAAATGGTTCTGAACAGATATTGCATGAATTCATTTTGCAGTCACATCAACCAATATTCCCACATATATGACATTCGAATTAGACTCTGAAAAGCTCATCTTGGTCCCGCTTTTTCCTGTCCTGGTCTTGGACAGAAAGGGACAGGACATGAAATTAGCGTTCTAGACAGGAACAGGACGGGACAGGAAAAGAAAAATGTTTAGTTTCTTTAGGGATAGACCAGGACCCGGCAGGACCTGGCAGGACGGGACGACAAATTCGCCTTCTAGACCAGGACAGGACAGAACAAGACGGGACGGGATTGTATTTTTTGTGTCCTCAGAGTCTAATTCAAATAGAATATTTGGAAATATAACCCACAACAGTTTTTCACAATTAAAAGATAATATGAAAGCACACTTTGTTTCGATAATTATTGATTAATATTAAACTTTTAAAATACCCTATGAATACACTCAATCGCACACAACTGGCACATCATCTTTACACTCCCAACACATTATTTCTGTGATTTTCAAATGCGATTTTCATGTGATCAGGGCTCAATTGATATTTTGAAAAATGGTTGCGAATCACTAAGAAGTGACAGATAACGAGATACAATAATATTGCTTTCGCACAAACTTCCCTTTTTACACTCCATTTATTAGGTCTTTTTGAAAGTTCTGCGCGTTTTTCAAGCCCAAAGTTCCGAGAGCATCTGCTCGAAATTGAGTGCTTTTACAAAAAAGTTTTAATATGGGCCCAAAACCTCTGTTATTCAACTTTGATTTCTTGAAGTCAAAATTTTTCAAAGCCTCCAAGGAAAATTTTTGGCCCATACATACAATAAGCTCTAA
>JAQIWA010001255.1:0-19795 GCA_034693305.1 Eueremaeus valkanovi | reverse complement strand
ATAAACAGTAATGCACAAAAACCCCGGTAAAGCCATTGACGAGCATTACTCAGAGTAACTAGTGATCGAAACGTATATTTGTTATATCAGAACAAAATTTAAATAAAAATAAGTTTAAACTTAAGTTTGAATTATAATAACAGAATAGGAGATAAATGAGTGCCAGACTGTGATAGACTCCACAGAAATAGAATTAAATTACTTGAGAATCTTGTGCTCGGATTTAGTACTAACTGACAGACAGATGAGACGCTCATTAATAGATTCATTAGAAGGAAAATAATAGAATAATCAGATATATAGCTATCGAACTGTTTGACTGATTTATGAATTCTGTAAACCATTATATAAACGGAATTCAAATTTTTACAGAATATTCATATCAGGAATATTCTTGAACTGTTGACAAACTATGAAACACTTGTATGCAATCAGTGATAGTATAGACAATTGTGAGTTAATTACTAGAAAATTAGAGCCAACATAGAATGCAATGAAGTATACATTCATTTGTAATTCAAACAACATTTTTAAGTTAAATATAGAGTTCGTTATTTGACCGAATAATACATCTATAAAATTGACCGCAACTAAAAATTATGGCGAATTTCTTCTCACGCCTGGAATCAATCGAATTATAATCTTGTTCACTGAGCAGATACATCATTTTTGACCCTCGGCACATCAAAATGACACAGTCTATTATGTTAGGTGCCCAGTATGTTACCCTCGTATTTTACAAAATAGTCTACATTATTAATGGGGAAAATCTGGCCCCAATTATGGGACACGTTTCGGGGAAAAAATTGATAAATTGTACCCCGTTTGGCTGACCCCCTCCTGTCGTCACACCCATTGCCTATCTCTGGCCGTAAAAATATGTGCATGTTTAGAGTTCATTAAACATCGCTATATTGATACTTCCGCATTAATTGCTGACTTATTGGCACAATTTTATATATAAAAGCAGATAATTAATTAACTTGCTTATATTCTAATAGTCAATAATCAACACTTACTGTGCTTTCATTGCTATGATATTATTACAAAAAGAATACAGTCGAAGCTCTGGGTAAGCAACGAGTAAATGCAAGCAAAATTCATGCCTTATAGAGAGCGTACACTATAGGGAGAGATATAAAAAATTGTTTTTATTGCATATATTGATTACAAACAATCTAATTATGAAAATATTCAGTTATTTTTGTTTGCTTTGAATTAGAAAAATGAGATTTAAATGCTTTGTCGCTCAGATGATCCAATCCTTTCAATAACTGGTCGTCCAAAACACCCCTTGACATAAAATAGCTCTTTAAGGTAGTTATTGAATTCGTTACGTCTAATATATTGGGAACATATAACTCATTGCCGATCTCGTCAGCAATGCATTCGATATCCGTTTCTGAGTCTGAAGAATGGGCCGCGGGTTCGGTAATACTTGTAATTATAGAATTATCGGTTGATATGAGATTGTCATCGCAGCTAACAAACTCATCAAAGGTCAGGTCAGTGTCGAGCTCTTCCATTGCTCTTTCCCACAACTCATCGTTCATCATATCTGAGTCTCTATTTGTTTCTTCGATTTGATTCATATTCTCGAAAGTAAAACCACATTTATTAAAACAATTAACAATTGTTGAAGATTTCACTTCATCCCAGGCTTTTTTAACCATGAAAATAGAGTCCAATAATGAAAAACTTGTATTGTCAATATCTTTACCCGAATCAATAATAGTTAATAACCGCCTAACCATTTGATTGCGATAATAACCTTTAAAAGTCTTTATGATTCCCGCATCCATTGGTTGTGTACAGGAAGTGGTATTCGCGGGTAAAAAAATGATTTTAATATTGGAATATGTATTAGTGCTGGGGTGTGCGCTACAGTTGTCAACAAATAAAAGTATCTTTCGGTTCTCTTTAATCATTCTGTTATTAAGTTTATTCATAATTTGGTTCCATATATCTGACCTCATCCAGGCCTTCTTATTATTATAATAATTAACCGGTAAATTTTTGAACGATTTACCGAAGCTTCGAGGTTTAGCCGATTTTCCGATAACATTTATTTTCATTTTTTCAGACCCATCAGAGTTGGCACACAGAAACAGGGTTATTCTTTCTTTTGATTGTTTTCCTGACGAAAATTAGACAAGATGAAATAAGCAAAGTATCCTCTGTTTTGAAATAAGCAAAATACCCTCTGTTTTAAAATAAGCAAAATACCCCCTGGTGAGAAATAGGCAAAATACACCCTGTTTTGAAATAAACAAAATACCCCCTTGTTTGAAATAGGCAAAATACACCCTGTTTTGAAATAAACAAAATACCGCTTGGTTTGAAATAGGCAAAATACCCCCTTATTTGAAATAAACAAAATACCCCCTGGTTTAAAATAAGCAAAATGCCCACTGGTCTAAAGTAAGCAAAATACCCCCCTGGTTTGAAATAAGGATAATACCCCCTGGTTTAAAATAAGCAAAATGCCCACTGGCTTAAAGTAAGCAAAATACCCACTGGTTGGAAATAAGCAAAATACTCACTGGTTGGAAATAGGCTGTTTATATTTTAATGTACCTGAGCTACAACTTTCACCTTTGAAACGCATTGTTTTATTTGGTTGTAATCTCCAGAATAATGCTGTTTCGTCGTCATTGAATATATTCTTTGGTTGATATTCACTTAATATTTGAGGCAATTGTTTCTTAACCCAATCACTGACTGTTCTCTCGTCCACACCCGCCGCCTCCCCAACAACTGTACCAAATATGATATCATTTCGAATCCTAAGTTTTGCGAGCCATCCATCACTTGCACTGAAGTTATTTAACTTCAGCTCTGCAGCAATTTCTTTGGCTTTTTCTTTGATCAAAGTTCCACTTATACTGACTTTTTTTTGTCTCACTTCTGTAAACCATTTAATCACTTTTTCATTTACATCAGAAAATTGATGTTTTCTCAATTTTTTAGTCTTTGAATTACTTAATCCGCACTCAAATGCTTTTTCAATTTTCTCTTTATTTGATTTAATTCGTGAAATATTAGATTTACTTTTAATGTCATATTTGTCGGCTATAATTGCATAATCAATGCCTCTTTCGATGTCTTGCAAAATGTTATATTTTGTTTTCAAATCAATTGATTTTCTTTTTCTTTCAGACATTTTTTACTTCAATTGATTTGTCTTTTCATAAACACGTTTTATAATTGTTTACATTAAGGAATGAAATCAATTTAAACCATATATTATGTTCAGAATATTCTTGATTTTCATTTATTCTCATAATTTATAGAAACATAGCTTATGATCGATAGAAATATGCATTTAATCAAAAACTACTTAATTTATGGAATGATTTACAGTTAGCATTCCCTATATGGAGAGAAATGTTAAGCAACAATAGTCCTGATCCGTGCCTTATAGAGAATTATTCCCTATATGGAGCTTGCTTATAGAGAGCTTATTTAACATTGAATTGTATAGCGAGTCCGCCAAATCATAATTTTCCGTTGCTTATAGGGAGCTGTTTCTTATACAGAGCCTGCTTATAGAGAACTTCGACTGTATACTGGCAAGTATGCGGGTGCTTGCAGTATAGTCTCTCCGATAGTATTAATTGTTTGAATTTGTTGTAAGAATATTGAAGTTTTGAATAAATGAAATGATTATTATAACAGAAAAGGTATTAATAGTCGAATTCAAATGTACTGTAAGACTGAGTAAATCTGTGATTTCCAGTGCATGGCTTAAAAACTATTCATAACTTGACAAAAATCTTTCAGTTAAATAATTTTAAAACTATCCAGGTCAACATGGGTGCTATGAAAGTCATGCTTTTGAAAATGGCACTTTTATTTACCTTGATCCTGAATTGCAGTACAAGTTCTAACTGAGAGAGAATGCTGACTGACTGACTCGAATATATCCCACGTCATTGAATACATAAATAGAATAAGTTATTCAAAGATTGAAATTTTCATTAATTATATTTGAATTATGATATTCGCAAACAATACTGACTGTGAGTACTGAGTCATGAATTGATGAATTAAACGAATTTTATTAATACTAATAATCTTGTAATCAAATACATATGAATCAACTTTTTTGTGCAAAAATTCCATTTATAATAAATAAATACCGCTTTCGATAAAGAATCCAATAATAAAAGAATAATTCAACGAAAAAAAACTAATTTTTATACAAAAATAAAATAATTGATAATTAGATAATAAATCTGATGAAAGAATACTTTAAAAGGAGTTAAAGAACTGACAGTAAAACTGTTAAATAGAGTACTGTTTTGTAGTACCAAATGAGCAAAAATCACAGAATCACTGAATTAATACTTCAGAACTTAAAGTAAGAATTGTTTGTCCTATCGATGAAACAATCGTTAGAACAATAAGTCGGATGCAGTGGATGAGGTCGACCACGAAGTCGTCTCGTCAGGATTGGCCGGTTTTACTGTTTCGAAGTCATCCGATGTGTTGCTTGAGTTCGCTTCCAAACAAACCGTATCTGAATTGGGATTTGTTTTATGTGTGGTTCGCGAGACACCCAACTCAAAGGGGGCGCCTATCTGTGTGGGCTTATATGACCCCAAACCGCCTAAGATTTAATTGAATATAAAAGCAAATAAATTAATTCAATTTTGAAATACAATCTTATATTATATAAAGTTTTTTGTTTAGTATTTGTGTTCACTCTTTGTTTCGATTGTCTGAACTTTTTTCTAAATTCAATACACGAATGAATGAACTGTTTTCTGTTTTTTGCATAATTTCTCACTTCGACCGAAAATCCTTTAATTTCAAGACAAAGAAAACTAAAATATAAAAATGTTATTAATATTTTCACTATTGTGTAACACAAATGATAATTAGAGCGATAACTCCATTGGATTTTTTTCACATAAATTAATAAATGATTTTTTAATTCAATAACGTTTTTTCATTAAATTAATTTTATCCGACAAACGAGTGATACCTTAAGTATATAATTAAAATTTTATTTAATTATAGAGTTTTTATATTAAAGTCCTTAAGAAATCGAAATCAATTCATAAATTGATTTAAAAACTATTATAAATTCATTGAAAAGTATTCTTCTGTCAAATTGTTTCATTCCTAAAATATAGATGTGCAAGCTTGTTGCAACCAGCAATATAGCAATCATTATTTTAATTCAGTAATATGAACAAGATGGTATTGGTCAAATGACTCAGAATTCGGACAAATCATATGAAAATAAGTTAATCTGAATTGTGTGTCAATTGTGATAATATATCACTAAAATTAAGTCTAGCCTATCAGTGAGGAAAAATATAACATAGGAATGACCTGGGGCTTTTCTTGAGCATCTAACAACTTTTTTGGCAGATCTGCGGAGCCATCAAATGTCAGGAAATATTCTGGTTATACCCAGTTATACCCGGTTTGTACATACATTACAAAACTCCCAAAAATTAACGACAGAAACAAAAGTTTGAAGAATTAGATAAAATGTGAAATATGTTGAAAACCACAGCTATTTCCAGGTCAGAGATTTACAAATTGTTATTTTACTCTTGATCCTAATGTGCGAATTTTTCACACATTCGCCCAATTAATTAACAATGACTGTGAAGATTGTCTGACATTTTTATTTTATATTTTTTTCTTCAGTCTCTTTGAGCGCTGTATTTGTTTATTCAACTAAATCAAAGTCAATCATTGAATTGAATTAACCGATAATTCTTTTTCTCCAATTTTTTCGTCAGTTTTGTAATCTTTTTGGTTTAATTGAAAATATTTAGAATTTATTTTTGATTTTTAAGGTTATTTCGAAGAATATAATGATTTCCTTTTGGGAGTTGAGAGACAAAGATTTTAAGTGTATTTCATTGAAAAACATTTTAATACCTGGTCTTTTACCAGTTCAATCTTTCTTTACACTCTATACTGTTTTAAAGCATTAAAAGCTATTTTTCAATATCTTTGTAAAATATAATTTAAATGCAGAACTAAAAGCGCAGATCATTCGCCTCAGGCTTTGAATTAATACAAAGAAAACCACTTTTTCTATTATTTTACGCTTCAATGAAATAGAAAATATATTTTTGGAAAAAATAATAATTTTAGACAAAAAATAATATAATATTGGTATCCGATGTTCAGAAAGCAAAGACACGACTGATATGATCGCTCGAGTATTGTAGAATCAAATCTTATCTAAAATTCAACCTTTCCTACATTGCTATATCATTTTGAGAACAATATAAATCATGTAATAAACAAAAATCGCTGAATCGCATGGAATTTCACGGTTGCCAACAAACTTGATATTAATTTTATTTTTTAATCAATTGTCAACAATAGGGCTAAAAATGATCGAAAGTATAGGCCATACAAATGTCTAGCGATCTGTTATCGGATCGAAAAGCATTGGATATTACTCTTTAGTATTATATTGTATTGTATTGATTGACAAAACTTTAAGATATCTGAAGTGAAGCACTTCCTGATTATCTGTGAAATAAGTACAATAAAGTACTGCCAGTGCTGTACAATAGTATATTAGTTGCACTTAGGCTTCAATTAAGAAAATTGGAAAATCACTCATAAATGCATTGCTTTCTAAACCGGAACACAACTAAGGCTTCATTGGTTTTGGAGATCATTTAAATTAATTGATTAATTGAATCCAAAATTATAATTAAGTCAAACATTAATTCTAAAACAGTTTTTAGGATTTATTTATTATATTCTTTCAAAAGTTTGTTTAACTTTTGTGTCACTCTGTGTGCATGTGTTCAGTGTCTGCGTTCAACAATGAGATGATAAGAATCGGATGCATACCTGAAGAGCCCCCGAGCGCTAAATTGGTTTTGAGCGATGTTAGACTTGTAGTCGTATTACTCGACTCCGATTCTATCACAGAATTGTTTGTTTCACTTCTAGTTTCGTCGTTCAGTACATCAGATGACATGTGAGCGCCTGAAATGGCAATCTCTGTCAGAAGCGATGCCTCCGATGGGTATTCGAAAGTCTTTGCCAAATCATTGAACTGTATTGTGAGCTGAAGACAAAAAGCATTGCAAATGAATTACTCGATATATTCTCAGAGAAACAGTCGTTTGAATTGAGTAAAAGTTTGTGAAAAAATGCAAAACATTTTCTTTTTTGTTTCTAAATTATAAGCTTTGCTTAAATTCTTTGTAATTTAAATTATATTCTCTTTTATTTTTGATTCCGTCAACGATTGTATATACGATTAAAAACAATTTGAAACAAATTATAGGAATTATTCCTCTCATTGGGAGTCATATGATATTTAATTAGAAAAAATGAAGTTTTGCCGAACTTTTCCTCCAATAGTACAATGAACTGACGGTATGGTATGGAAACTGAATGCACAATGGATTGAGTATATTGTATACAGTATTGTATATTAGGACAAATTGCAATTAAAATTCAAATATTCTTTGAGCCCAACTCTGTTCTGCATTAATAATTAATTGCAAACAATTGCTATAATATATTCCTATAATACAGATATTGTGCAAATTGACAAACAGGAACAGTCTATACATTAGTGGTAGGATTGGAGCAATTATTTATTCTAATCGTATATTTCGGGCAATTTTTTGTCTAAATGTTTGAAATACAAAATACATATCTTTTTTATTATTATTGTCTTTAACTGAATATCATATCTAAACAATTCGTGAGATGACTGTCGATTGAGTAATAAAATAGTTTATAACTGCGATTAGTTTGAACTTTATCTGATTTTTATTCTGGAAATTATTTATCACAAAAATTCTTATATTTCACTAACGTTTCTAAACAGTTGCCATAATATGGTTATAAAAGGCGTTTATTTCATATAAATGTTTATTTAATTGAAAATATTATTGAATAAAATTTAAAACATTTCGAGTGATTCGATCAAAATGTAATTTAAAAAAAATATTTTTCACAAATTATATAAAGTACCCGTTCTATTGATATGAATCGTTGTAATGTTGAACAGGAAGGAACCCACAGTCAGCTACATATTAGTAGAAGTATTCCGGTATATAATGTTGGATACTATTAATCGAATTTGTATTCAATTATTTATAATTGTGCTTCGAATGAATTTTTCAATATTTGTAGCTCTACTCATTTTTATCTCCTGGGACAGGTTTTTTTAATTTTCTAATTTTTAATTTGCATTTACTCATACTTTTCATTTAATGTTAGATTTGGGAAAATTCCTAACTGTATGAATCAAATACCTATTCAATTTCAAGACTAACGAATAGGTGCAGGGCAAACTAATGCAAAAGTTAATGTAATCTATTCAAGCAGTTTAATATCTAATTTTTTCCGAGCACTACAACACATAATTGTCCTTTCTTTTCGGGCACTTTTCAATACAATCGCATCGGTATTATATTTGATAAATTTTTGAGTAACCCAGGGTTGCTTAGGCTCAGACTTTGCTGACCGCCTTTATAGTCAATAATTGTCTGATTAGATAATTATAATTATAATTGCAATTCCTTTCATTAAATGTCAATTAATCTAATTTTTTCTCATAAGCGACGACTATATGAGGAAATATAAACAGAGAGAAAGATGTTTTAAATTCTTTATTGGATTAAAATCATAATTGATCCGGGCATCAATTATTCAGATAAAATAAACTCTCATATTTTATGCTGACAGTCAGATTATTTTTGAATTTTAAAGATTATTTCATTCAATTTTTTGAATCTATATTAAAGTCAATCAATTTCCAGGAAATAAAAGACGTTTTATTAGAAAACCTAAAATAGCATTAAAAATAGTCGTCGACTAAAAAGTTGATTACAAAGTATGTTATGCCTTATGTTGTGCTAAAAGTGTATTCTTTTTCAATTACTTCACGATTTTTTTTATTTTATAAATCTTGAGATAACAGAGAATAAGTTTATCTGATTTACTGAAACTCATTAATGTTTTGAATGCTTGAATACTTAAATAATTATTAAGTAGTTTATATGCAATTGGACTGAAGATAAAATATTTTAATTTTCATAATAAATGCTTCACTGCTTAAAAAGAATACGATTAATGAAAGTCTTCAACATTTTCAACAGTTTTTCCTTCCGTTTCAGTTAAGTCTTTCTCTATTAAAATAAAGTGAGTTTAGGCACTGGTACCTTACAAGCACATACATGTGCAAGCACATTAATTCCAGAATACGTATTTGGCCCAAATATCTTCATTTGTTCTTTAGTCCAAAGCAACCTGGGTGATTTTGAATTGCATTCTTATTTCCCTGAGTTTGAGCTTATAAGGACTGACCACTGCTTATACAGCACATGATTTTAAACGGTAGTGTATTTGAGCATCTCTGCAATTCTGCAATTAAGCATGCTCCATTTTCTTACGACATAAAGGTATTTCAAAATCCAGTGTTAATAAAGTGAATGCAATTTCAAAATCATCTGCTTTTTGAAAGTCTAAACAAAAATGATATGAAAGCCAATGAACTATCCATAGCCTCATTCAATTTCATAAGTAATGCAAAACTATTTGACACTGTTATGCATGAGTGGCCTATTTTTCAAGAAGAGTTGTTGAATACCAACTAAGAATTTAAAATAAGCTTCACTTTTGGAAAAATATAGTTTTTATTCTGTGAAACGAATGTTGAAAACAACAAAAGTTCTGAAATTTCTAAATAACTGCAACAAAAAAGATCATAAAAACGTAAGTATAAGAGGAATGAATGATTCACATCCTTTGAGTTAACCTAATTGTGCGCTCTTAACATAGAACTAGTTGTTAGCTATTGTTAGGCTTAACAATAATAACTCACTTTTGGTGTAAGCATTCAATGTTTAAATCCTTAATTCATTTTTTACCTCCAATTGTCTAAAGACTCTAAACATTTGAGTATCGGTTTAGAGTTAAAAACCAACAAAAAAGTATAGTCTTATCAATAGTAGAGCTCTATTGAACTTAACATTGACCTAAATATGATTTATTTCAACTAATAATCTGTATTTGAAAATACATTAAATAAGAAGAAGAAAACTATCGACTCATTAGATGCTATACCAGAATAACGACTATTTTTAGAGTCGACTGATTCGCAGCAAAAATAAAATAATTATTCAGAAAAATCCAAATCTATTGTGACTGAAAAATGTTGAGAGTGTTTAATGATTCCCAAACAAACGGTTTAAATATATAAACAAAAATAACTTTCAAACCATTTAAGTTTACTTTGAAATTATAGCGAGAATTCAACTCAATTACACGCCTTTTGTATAAATTTAACTCTGGATTCGGCTCTAAAACTGCTAAAAAGGAAACTTTTTCTTTTCTAAACAAAAAACTAGTTTTTATAAAAAAAAAATCTAAAATTTAAATGTATAGTAAGGTCAGGTATGAGAGGTAGATATGGTATAAACTTTATATTCTAATTACTAAAGTTTTTTTTTCGCTAAATAGGAAGTAAATAGTATTTAAGAAAAAATCTTTGCTTCAAATAATCTTAATTATGACTAAAAATTGAATTTCACAATAAATAGTGGATTATAAGTAATGAAGGCTTCGCTGATTTGTTTCCTTCAGAAAGGACTTCAAAAAATAAAAGAGAAATTCTTCTGAAATGAATGAAAAACTTAATAAAAGAATGCATTTCTTTTCAGATTAGGAAAAAGGTTTTGAAAATTATCCTTTAGTTCTCTAGACTTGACTCAATAGAGTGAGCTTTGAATGACTTTATTTAATCACAAATACTGATAATTACAGGTATTATTGTTGCATGAATTGTGTCATAAATTACTGACAAAATCCACTGCAAAACTGCAAAGACTTTTATTACAATTTATTGTGTTTTTTGTGTTTAGTTATCGAACAATGATATGACTAATGCATTGAATTTCATTACAGATAGCAATAGAGATATGTTTAGGAAAGGCATTAAGTTTTGCGTTAATTCGAGTTAAACTCAGCACTAATTACATGAAACGAATAATTGGGCTAAAACTTACTTTTTTGTTTCGCGTCAAAAGTAACGATCCTTTGCCTACAATTATGTTTTCGCCCACAAATATCACACCCGAAGGCAATGGCATTTCAGTAGAGCCCGAATAGTTCTCATCGTCTTCGCTATCATTTGCAGATCCGTTGCTAACAATCGATCCCTTATTTGTAGATCTTTTCGGTGGAGTGGCACCGAAGGGCGCGGGATGTATGGCTAGGTTAGACTTGACGTCTTTGCCCCTAAAGTCAAATACTATTGTTGTGGTCGAAGAGTTGTTCGACTTCTTCGTCTGTTGTGCCCAAAGAGAACTGTTGGGTGACTTCGAGGACTGACTGCTATGACTGCTATTGTTTTCCGTATTCAACAAAAGGCTCGGCTTTAGCACATCGCCGGTCTGGGAGCTCGGCTGAGCTGAGGGCTCGGCTTCAATGCGATTATAATTAGCTCTAACTTTGTCGACCATAATATCACACGAATTTGGCGAAACATTTTCATCGTTCACAACACTCACAGCAGAAATGTTGTCATCTTTTGACTCATTTCCTTCATTTCCTTGGTTTGCACTCGTATTGCAATTTGGAGTCGATATGAGAGACGACTGCAATGACTGCAAAACTATTTCATTGATTTCGTTATCGCTTTTATTACTCATTATATCGTTATTATTATTATTATTATTATTATTATTAATATTATTATTAATTACGATATTGTTGTCAACCAATGGAAAGCTTGACTTTTCTCCATTCGGTGTCTCATTAGTACTATTCTGACCCAAATCGCAGTCATTGTGCAAACTGTTTAGTAATTGGCAGTCATTAGGAATTACATGAATTACAGTCTCTTTTGATTCTCCTTTGCTTTGATTGTTATTTTCAGTGAAAGGCTTTATATTAGCGATCGGTTTATTGGGTTTGGCTTTGCTTGTGATCGGACTATCAGTACAATCAGGCGTAGTATTTGTGACGACCTGTTGTGTGTCGGGTGCAGGAACAAAACCATTCTGGATTGTCGTCGTAGTGTCTTCAGCACCGATACCATTGACGCAAGTTTTCGGTTTAGTTCTGTAACTATTTTCTGGAGTTTTAATGTCTGCAGAAATATTTGAATTACTATTATTGCAAAGTTTTATACTTTTATTGAAAGCATTGGAAGCATTAGAACTGATAGTTGGGTTCACTTTGACATTATTCTTATGATTGGTGGCGGAGCTCATCATACCTGTCGGTGAAGTAGTTTTCAGAGTCAGTGAAGCTCTTTTGGGAGCAATCGGAGGCTTTCGCGGCGAACCATTCGGTGGACTCAAAGGACTCGAAGTATTGAAAGTATTGGCACTTTTGGCAGAATTATTATTATTCTTGTCCTGATCTCTAACTACTGGTGCGCTGTTAATAGTCGTCCGATTAGTTAAAGAAGGAGTCGATTGAATCACTTGAGGCGAAGATGACTGAGATTTGACTACTGCTGGCGAAGAACTCACAGACGTCTGCGACTTCAAAGACGAGCTCTTATTGGTCGCCCTCAGCACAGGTGGTTTTCGCTTGACAGTGGCATTACTCGCACCGTTCGGCTGACTCTTCTTATAATTATTTTTCAACTTATTATTCATATGATTGACAATCGGTTTGTTATTCTCTTCAGTGGTCTTCGTATGGATTGGTTCGAAAATGCGTTTATATGTCTTCACTGTATCTGGTTTTGGCAACTCGTCATCCAATCCATTCAATCCATTCTTCATTTTACTTACACTTTTCATATCGGACTGACTGTTAGTCTGACTCCTACTGTTCACAACTCTGTTTGTACTGTTCGTATTGCGTGTGTTCTGACTCTCATTATGACTACGAGTTGTGTCACAAATCAAAACATTGTTGTCATTGAGTAGTTGTAAATCATTTCGATTAGAAAGAGGTGTTTCTGCTGTCGATAGCGAGTGATTGTGTGCACAGTTCAAAGGTTGGCGACCCTTATCCCTATCCTTATCCTTATCGTCTTGGAATAGCAGTGTTTCCATACTCTTGGCCCTCTTGATTACGGGCACAATAGCCGAAGACTTGTATATGTTTTTGCTGTTGTGGTGTTGAATATATAGCCTTCCGTTTGCTCTGTTCCCTCCATTTCCTCCATCAGTGATTGACCTGACACTCACTGGAACAACGACTGATCCGTTCTTCCCCAACACAGGCACCACTGAATCATTGGTCTGCGAGGGCTTAGTGCGGCTCAGATACTGATGCGAGTACTGTATTGACTGTTGTCTCGACTGATAGTGAGGCGAATCGTTGAGAACCGCAAGAGTTTCAAGGCTTGAGCACCTCTTCAGCCTATCTTTGATTAAACAATTGGACTGTTGTTTGACTGAAATGCTCATGAATTTAAGTTTGAGCCTGTCCACGATACCGGGCCCGTACTGGAGCTCGTACTCACTGCTGTTGTCATCTCTTGCATCGCAGTCCTGCACACCATTGGAAGTAATCTTTTCGAAGCCATTGACAGATTCAGGTGTCTTGTAGTCCAGGATCACTTCGTAGTGATGATTGTTCTTCGACTCGTTGTCGAAGTAGTCATTTGTGGAACTGTTCCGCACTTTTTCGTTAATCATTTTATTTTCATTGATTATATGATTACTGAAAACAATGTCATTATTTTGAGCGTAAGTTTTGCCGCATATACTGCACGAGTGGGCGAAGAACGAGGAGTTACTCACTTGTCTCTGAAGAATCTCAGACTTTCTTTGGGCCACAAGTCCTGGACTTATGGGTATTTGCTCTTCACTCAAGTCTGTTAAGCACTTCCAATGAGTGTTCAGTTTATTTGATTTGTTGGTAGAGTTCGTCTGATTAGACGTGAAGTTAGAAACAGAAACACTTTGGGAGAGCTTTAAAGCACAGTCAACACAAGTGCTAACAGTGCTAACTGAGCAACGATTGCAGCGACTGTATGGCCGACCGGTTACTACTGAGGAACTAACGGATCGCACAATCGGGACATTTGCAGTGCTGGCGCTGTGGAGGTGAACAGCCTGTATAGCCTGCACAGTGTGTACAGCCTTAGCCCTGTTGGTGCTGTTAGTGCTGGAACCAGATTCAAAGTGTGAAGGCAGGTCTGGCTGGCACAGGCAGCACAACTGGCAGGACTGGCAATACTGGCAGCACTCAGTGAACGCACCAGTGGCTGCACTAGCCTGTCTGAGATGACTACTATTGCCTCCTATACCTGTTTGACCAGATTTTGACGAAACAACACAAGAGTTTGCAAAAGAGTTGACAGAATTCGCAAACTTTTCGGAATTGGAATCAGATTTGTCTGCATTCAGATGAACACTATTGACGACATGAACCAACTTCTCTCTCTTCTGGACTATCAACTCCCTGATCCAGGGGGGAGAGTAGGGAGAGTAGGCATCCGTTGCCGATATGTCACTTAAATCACACCTATTTATCGATTGTCGTTCGCGTTCACTGAGAATATGATTACTGCAGTTGTGATGCATTTCTTGTCAGGATATCAGTTACAGGAATACGAGTAGACGTACTGTAGATTGAAATGACTGTTACTTATGATAAGTTTGCACTTAATTTGATTCTGTTTGTCTGATTCAGTCCAATGCAGCTCTACTTCTATGTTATGAACGGATATAACGTTTAGAGTTTGATATTTATTTGCAATAATTAGTTAAATACTGAATATGTGATCGAATTTCGGTTTTCCTTATATTTATAATTATTTTTATATTAATATAATTATTATAACTCAAGTGGAGATCAGATAGGAATCGGTTTATACAGAAATTGCATTCCGGTTACTATGATATCAAGTGATAAAAGATTAGCTTTAAGTTTAAAAACGGAAGAATACTCTACACTGAACGAGGATATTATGAAATAAGTTATGTTTTGCTGCTTTTGCATACACTCTAATCAAATATATTAATATTTTTGCACAAATGATAACAAATACAAGTATTGAGAGATCGAACCAAAACTTTCGTAACTTTCTATGAATACAGACATATCTTATGACTTGACATTGGCTTTCACTCCAACTGTGAAATCACATTGAAATTAATTGATTGACATTTCAATCGTAAAACTTATATATTTTAATCATTTAATTATGAAATATCGATAACTTTAATAACTTTAGGTTAAGTATGATTTAAGTAATGACTGCTCAGGTAATAGAGAGCTGTGTTGGCAACTGTAGTGCCAAACAAACAAAGGCTGACTAAACAGTTTCACAAACAAATCCTTTTTGGAAATACTTATTCCGAATGCAATTCAATGGACTCGAGTTATACAATATTTTGTGTGCATTGGTCTTACAGCCCATCTGTTGTTCGTTTGCCATCTATTCATCTATTGTTACTCTTGTCTACCTGTCTCTGCCAGGCGTTGGTTAGAAGCCATTCCCACCTGTGCTCTAACCCACCTATGAAAGTCCCCGTATATTAACCTTTCATCTATAGCTTCACTGAATTTTTAAGCTTCACTTCGTGTCAAATATTCCTCAAATTATTATTTTTTTGTTTGACGTATTCATTACAACGAATCCCTAATTAAAAGTTCGTATCTATGGTTCAGCGATGCGACAGACAATCAGAGACGACAACAAAAGTTTTTTAGAATACATTCATTAAAAAAAATATTTTGCACCCGTAGGGCAAATATGAAATTAAAATTTTAAAGAACACATTACACAAACTTTCGATAATTATAGCTCTGATAGCTTTTTTATGTCTAGTGATTGATTGATTTCAACATAAATAATAACAAATAAATTCTTTTCGATTACTATTCTGTTAAACATTATTAACTGATTCTTCTTCTTCTTTTGGCTCATTTTATTGTGTGTCTCAAAAACAGTTATTATTTTTATCCGAAACTTAACTCATCCTTCTATTAAATATATACTGTATTCAAAGCCAAGTATTCTAAAAAAAATTATCAAAATATATACTCAACTTATGTTAATTTTAGTGTCTAGACTGAAATAATGAGTAACAAGGTGTTAAAAACAAAAATGGGGTAATATTTGAATTAAAAAATGACTACGTTTATAATGTTTCTTTATTGCATCTAGCATATGTTGGGAAGGACAGAATATATTGGGGAATAAGTACAGTAACGCTATTTTGTATGAATAGGCAATTACTATGCTTTGAACAATTTTAGAGTCCCAGAACATATGAGAATACATGGTTTTGGGTATACCTTCCGTATCTCTCAATTGTGACATTTTGTCTGCTTTTTAGTAATTTGATTGGAGTCCACATTATTTCAAAAACATTGCAAATTTTTTTAAAGTAATGCAGTTATAGAGCACATGATTTGCACACTTCTCATAGGAATAATTTGCAAATTGTTTTGATTTTTAATTGAATTCTAAGATTTGATTCAAACATTTAAAGCTAACAATTAATTAGAGGAAATGCCAACGATTCCAATGATTAAATTTTTTATCTGATTATACGAATCTATATTTTATATTAAATTAATTCAATTTTATTTCAAATCACTTCTAATAAATAATTCTTTGAGTGATTTAAATATTCAAATGATTAAAATTCAATAACTTCTGTAAAGGAGTGAATGTAAGGAATAAATCAGTAATAAAAATGATTGCCATTCAGTTAGTTTTGTTTCTAATCTGATTATAATATAATCTTTAAATTATGTCAATATTTATTTTACTCTATATTTCCAAACAAAGAGCTTTAATATTATAATTGCAATGAATTTAATTAAGAATAAAATTATTTATTTATAACTTAAATAAAAAGTAATTTTTGTTAAAATTTTTGGAGAAGTCATAAGCATTAAAATTAATATAACTTTATGTAGCAAGCTTAAATTTTTAGAGGTCACTGTTATTAACTCTATTCAGCTGAAGACGAGAATGTGCATGTTTATAAAACATTGTATGACCCCGATCATGATTCATAAACCGATATAAAATGACGGAAACTTTAAAAAAGTTTCGATAATTTATTCAAAAAAGTTATTTAAATCACAGAATCATTCAAAACGTTCGTATTTTCTCTAATCATTGGATTTCTTATTCAAAGCGAACAAAAAAACAAATTATTTCATAAGAATCGATAATCAATCTTAACGTTGGCTCTGATGGACAATGTTTTCGTATATATTATTATATAATTATATGTTCGGCACATATTTTAGCAAATCATTTATCTAAATCGCCTAAATTACCTTTACACTTACATGATGAGGGCTAATTATTGAATTTTGTTCTGATCATCTATCGTAAACATTGTCTTCGATTTGTAAGTTCGGATAAATTTCAATCGAAGTTAAATTCTTTTTGATAAAACTCTATTTAAATGAGACAAATCTGCACTAACTCTCATCAACAATCACTAAAATCAAAAATTTCATGGATGAGCCCTGAGCATAGATGAGCTTTAGGCAGCTTGGCATTGAAGTAGGCGATAATGACAAAGTTTGTTCATTCGATTGTCTGTTCAAATGGATTGTTATCTCAAGAATAACGAAATCATTAGTGAAATAATAGTTTCAGTCATTCATCAAATAATAATCGCAAGAAAATAGTTTTCGACCAAAGATTATGTTTGTTATAAAATGCAACAGAACTGCAAGAATACAATGTAAAGTCCAATTGTCTGCTTAAATATTTAGAGGATTAGAAATGTGGCAACTGTTTCAAAATAAACTTACAATTAATTAAGGCTTAAACTCGATTTAAACTTTAATAACGCATACTATTATTGCTGCTATAATTGACAAATAATCGCTTAATGATCCTGGTTGTATGAAACTATCTAAATCTAAATTAATGACATAAATGATTGTTAGCTCATAATAATGTTGAGGCTATTTCACAAATCTAATACATCGATAGCTTTCGTAATTCAAAAACAAAAAATTGAATAAAAAATTTCTAAAAACTCGTTATTATAATCACAGATAAAATTAGAAGAAATTATAAATAAAATCAAACAAATAATTGTTGTGAATATGAATGACATTCTCATTATTTAAGCGAATCAGTCAACAACTTCGGGTCAATGTTTTCATAACTTCAAAAAAATAATATTCAAATAAATATCTTATTTAGAAATCGCAGTCTATTTAATTAATGAGACAATAGAAGCAGATATAAGGAAATTGAACCTGGTGGCAATCTAGACTGTGGCAAAAAGTATACAGCTTATTTCAGATTTGTGGCCTGATATAATTTTTTACAATTAATAATCACTTTTGATAGCCTTGATCAATTGACATGTGTATCTAGGAAAAATAATGGAAAAATTGGTACAAGGATAAATGAGATATCGCGGGTAATTGTCCGCAAATAATCGTGAATTGGCTTTATTCCAATACAATAATAATTCCATAAAAATCTTAGAGCACCAAGTACAAGTTCAATTAAGTCATTTTCTGGATTTTTTCACCTTTGTTGTATTTCTAAATATATCCTTTTACTGAATTTTGGGATATAAGCATATTTAAGAGAATAAGAATATTTTGAATTTTATCCAAACTGAACCAGCTATTTTCAACAGCGGAATTGGCACATATTTGCGTTTACCGTAATTTGGCCAAAAACTTATCGGGAGGCTATTTGGTTTCACAGGGGGTATTTCAGCTATACACTCCTTGCACATCCCTATTGAAAATATTAATTTTTTTAAGCAAACGGTCGAATGCAATCAAGGTCATATCCCAATCTACTATCCAATCATTTAACTCTTTTGTTCGAATGACGAATAACTTGGCTATATTTTGTCGAATTTAAACTTTATCATTTTATTGATTATAAACAGTTCTGGGTTTTTGCAATCAGGGAATAAATTGCAGTGCCTTGTTTATAGTGACCGCTGATTTGATCTTGTTGACAGAGTTTAAAATTTTCAAACAGGATAAGAAATTTTTTTGCTTGTTTACAATTCTTGTTCTGCGTTTGCATTATTTGGCTAATAATTCAATAGAATTCTAAACATTTAGTATTGAACTGAATCCGGGTAATTCAATTCTTCCTTATCATTGAGGTTACTATAGTTTTATAGTTTAAGCTGTGCTCGACTTTATTGGTGTTCAACACCACTAATAATCGCTTTATTGATGTCCATTGGAATACATACTAAAAGCTCATACGAATAACATGACTATAAATGGATGGCAGAGATTGTCAAAGAATTTTATTCAGTTTCACATAATATTACATTATCATATAAACATTGAACGTTACAAACAACAAACAAGCAAAATTAGTCGTTCCCCTCCTTTGACTCCGTAATTGACGGTAACCCCCATTGTATAGCATACAACAAATATCATATATAGGGTGGATTGGGATTAAGTGAGCTTGGGGTACTTCTGGACTTTTTAAAATAATTTTATCAATGTAGAATTAAAATTTAATCTTTTTTAGGCCTCTGTACCTTTCATATCTTTATCTCTTCCAGGAAATTTTTTGTCCAGTATTTAAAATGTCAGCATTTTCAGAATATTTTACCATTATTTGACTTCTTTTCTATAGCAAAAACGTTAACCAAGAGTATGTTCAAATTGACCAATTAAGATTTAAAATCCAAAAATGAATGTTCTAAAACATTTGCACAAGGTTGATAAAATTATATTGCTGCACTAACTGTGCGCTACAGCATAGAGTTTATTCCTGTGTTTTAGTGATATTAAAAAAGGTAACGTTCAATCCATTCCCGAACTGATCAAGGAAGTTTCAACTATTGGCTATAGACATGATCTATACATACCTGAGATTCCGGGAGAGTGAGCTTGT
>JAQIWA010001254.1:0-19798 GCA_034693305.1 Eueremaeus valkanovi | reverse complement strand
CCCTATACCCCCCCTAGGGTTTGAGCCGAAAAATCCGCCATTTTACCTCCCCCTATACCCCCCCCTAGGTTTGCCGACCTTGGCCATCCCTATTTTTTAGCGATTCCGTGAGAATAGTATATAAAATATTTTATAATTATATTATATTTTGTTTAATTTGTCTAATATTTGTGAATTGGAATGAATGTAACGAAACCGACGAGAAGAGCCGGTGCGCACAGGGAGAGCATAGGAGAGAAGCATCTGGATTGCTATTTTGTGAAGAACACATCCAATGATATATAGCAGTGCTCTAACAGTCCTCTTACAGTATTTTACACAAAGTATTAGTAGAAAAAAGGGTATAAAGAGTGGGCCAATGGCTCATAAATAAGCCCAGGGAGCATTCTTTGGGCCTGAATTGTGAATATAAAGTGGATTAGAAAATACTGTTTCACAGTTAGAACTCTATACAGAAGAGTACTGTCCACTTGTGTCCAATACGCTGATTATGAATTGAGCCATAATAGATCAAATGGCAGCACAGTTAAGTCCACCAGTTGGCCATGCCTGCTTATTGGCTATTTATGCCTGTACAGTACAGTACAGTACAGTATATATTGTGGTTAAATAGAATCCAAAATTAGAAATGTGTACCAAAGTATAGCAATGAAATATAGCCTGGTTAAACACATTTAGTTTGGCATTTAAGCCAGTATTTAGTTTGACATAAATTGGACCAACACTTCATTCTTTGAGTGGGAAATACCGACATATTATTCTAGTGGAAGAACTAATATATTTACAGTTATTAGCTCTAACTCAGCAATTCTCTAACCAGTTGTACAACAGTTATATATGAGAGACAAAACTGACAAAAATTGTAAAATCGAAATGAAATCTTATTATTACCGCAATAACTATCAAAACAAGTTTAAGGCCATAACCATTAACTCAGACACACACATGCGAAGAGTGTGTATGGCTTTGGCTGTGAACACAATATGCATCCAAAAAGAGAGCTCATATTCAAGCGTTCAGTTTTGGGTAAACACTCTCTCGAATAGAGCGGATGACTTCCAAAAGGCTAATAGTCTTTAAAATATATGCATAGCTTTCGCCGCAATCTTTGCAATCGTTACGAATTGCGAATACATATCAATTGTAATAATAATATCAAATATTTTATTTGACTCTTATTTATGATCGCATTGAATGCGAACCAACGAATATTTTTTAAACCTATTTTCTAAGAAATAGTAATAATAAGAATAATAATAATATTTAGTGTTCAAAGTGTTTTAGGCATTGCATAAATAAAATGCATATATTCTATAAATTTTCTTCGTCTTCACACCGATTGGGTTAAGTGAGACATAACTTGAATTTTAAAACTATGAGGAAAAGAGTGAGGAAAGAGATCTGAATAAGTGAAGTGAATGAGAGCTGCTTTTTGTTAGGAATGGGTAAAAAATAAACTCTTTTTTTACTTATTTTTTCTCTTTGGATGTCTTTGTTTTTTTAGTAGAGCCCGGTTTCAAAAGTGGTGGTTCGTGTCAGAACAAATTGAACGTAAAAAAGCAGTGAAAACAGTGAGAGAAAAAATAGAATAAATAGTGAGACTTGACTTTTCAGGCTTTTCATAGCACAGACAGTTTTATGGGTAGTGGAGCTGCGAATGCGGCCCAAACGCCATATAATTTATGCAAAATTTGTATATTGAGAGCAACTCTTACTGTATTCTCACTCAAAGCGCTCTCACTTTTACTTTTACAGTAGTATTTACTCTCTGTTTCAGACTCCCTTTCCTACCAGTGCTCTCTGCTCCTAGTCTTCACATATTCACTGCCTGTGTATGAATGTGTGTGTGCTATGAGTTTGTTCACTGAGTTTGTGTTTGTGATGAACAGAAGAACTTTAAAACTCATTCATCCGAAATATAAGGCTTAGCTTTCTTTGCACTAAATGTTGCAAAAGTTTACTCGCAATGAATGATACCTTCAATACATGTTATGATTCACTTTGTCTATAGTTATGCCACACTTATAGCACACACACACACATACAGTATACGCCATACGCTTCAAATGTCTGCTGCTTTCTGTCAAACGTTGCTTAAGTTGTTTGCTATTGCGAGATGAGTCGAGTCCTGATCTTTCTCACCTGGAATCCAATGCAAACGACTCATAGCCTCAGAGCCTTTGTTTATATGTTATGTTCGTTCAGAATCTGTGATCCATTTGGACTTGTGATCCATTACAGACTCTTTGAGTGCTTCGAACAATACATGTTGTTTGATATGTTGGATGTCAGGCCCATTGCCTGTTCCAAAACTGAGAAGAGTTCAGATTCTGGCACTGGGAGCAAAACAACCACTAAGTTTATAAGCATTTAGAATATAGCTGTGATTTATAGGAACCACTCATAAATAGACCAATTGTTCGATCGCTTGCTTTCAACTCAAATACAATCAGAATCAGTTTGAGTTTGGCTTTAAGTAAACATTTTCATAATTTTAAGTTCATTTCAATCAAAAACTTGAATGAATTGAAATTTTTGTTTCAGAATTTCTATCTTTTCTTTTGCCAAAAATCTCTAATAACTGTAAGAGACGGTAGAAGTACTGCATATTATGATAGACTATAATCGATGTCTGAATAAAAAAAAAGTGAAACAATTTTTGTTCTCAATTTGTTTTCGGGCCGTCAGTCCATCAAAGCTTATGTTTTGATTGCCTTTTATATATAGATAGCTATATAGAAGAGTATTACAGAAAATAGAGAATAAGAGACATAAAGAAGTCATATAAGAGTTGGGAATAAGAGAGTGGAGGGAGAGATGATATGAGAGACGAGAGTAATGTTCCTGTTGCACATTCATCGTGAGAATAGTCGGATAGACTAAGTTCGTGTCTGTTTGAGCACAAGTGTCCAAACACTACTAAACAGAGCACTGTTACAGTAATATGAAGTATTGCTTCAGTAATGTTGTCTAAACTCTATTGTGTTTATGTGTGAGACTTAAAAGTTTTTTCAGTTAAGCGCCTACTAGTCTCAAGAGGGGAATGGGGGCACAAATTCTTTAGGAAGACTGAGTGGCCATACTATGAGCGAGTGAGCGCATAATTTTTATTATACTTCATATGCTTTTTATATATAAACACTATTGTGTTGTCCGTATGTTTGTATATAATGTAACGGATAGTAGTCTAAGAGCTCTCGTGAAATGCGATGAAATGCGATGACCTTTTATAATGTTTTTCATTCGCTCCAACAAATCCGTCAAATGGTATGTTGAATGCCGTCGAATACCGGCGAGAAATGACGGAATTTATTGAAAAATTCATTCATCGAGAAAATGGTTATCTGTTATGTTCGACTCTCTCTCTCTCTCTCTCTCTCTCTCTCCCCTCCGTCAGCTCCGCATCATATCTATGGTCCAAACTGTGCTTCACTCATAAGTTTGCACTTTTGGTCACCGCTTATGGCTATTAATGAAACCATTCTTATGCCGTAACCCAAACACACATTTATTCAATATATTTATTCACTCTTTGTGTTAGCGAATAGAGTGGAGTAAAGGCATTGCAGAGAGAAATTGATAAAAAATAAATAAATAACTATTTGAATAAATTTTCAGCAAGTATACTTGCTCATTATATTTTATTATCAGTAAAAATATTACAATTCATGTAAACGTAAGATATGTTATGCAAAAAATAGCTATAATTATCATATCATATGAATAATAGAAACTAAAAGTATTTTTTTACAATTGATATAACAATTATCAGAAGTAAATGTGATTTTGTTTTATCTCAAAATTGTTGCCGAAATAGCCTACAACTGGAGTTCCTTTTATTTTTGTGATCAATTTGCTCTGTCATAAACTTAAATATTTATGAATATTAATCGGACCTCTAATTACTTAATATCTGAATTTTAATATTAAATATTTATAAATAATTCAATTTTTTCCTGATATTCATTATCTAAGAATTTTTAATACATTTATTTAATATAATCTCTAATACTGTATATTCTAATACTGTAATAGTGTATGGAAATTAGACATTGGTTAGTGCATTACCTAGTACAGTGGTATATTAGTTACATTGAATTTGGTTGTCATATCTGGTACTACTGGTATACTTTGTATTATAAGCCAGTACACTCTGAAGTACTTTGCATTTTAACTTTTATTCGTTTCATAACTTTTTTATATTTTTATCAAATAATTTGTTATAACTTTTTGCATAACTTCTCACAAACTCTTTCGTTATTATCGTTGAGTTTTTATGCATAAAACAACTGATAATAAGATTTATTAATAAATGCATAAATGTATTCGTTCGACAGCTATACTAGTGATGGAACTCTTGCCGAACATATGCAACAAATACATTGAATGCCAGCCCTCGGATCAGACGTCACACACATTGACTGTACAGTGGAGTCCCTCTCATAATCGCATCTTTCATATTGTCCTTCTCTTCGTACAGAATCTTCATTAAGAACAAGAGTGCCGTTCCCTGTCAGTCAGTGCGTCACCACAACCGCCTGTGCCTGTGCTGAGGAGGGGGTGAATAAATAGAATCGGTGTAACATTAATACTGTATTCAACTTATAATACTGTACAGTAGAGTTGGATCTGAGCTCAACTGAGCTGTGCTCAACATTGGCTCCAGTCGTCACTCGCGAACGCATGAGTTTCTGTTCCACTGCTTTACAATTGGAAGTGAAATCAAAGGAAAAGAAACGTAAGAATTGATAAGAATTTTTGAGTTTGATTTGAGTTCGGGTTTTGCACGTTTCGACCCAATCCAGAACCAATGCTAAATTGTGCGGCCATTAGATAAGAGGAGTGGCGTTGGACTCAACACACATTGAATTCTGGCTGCTCTACAGTATATCTAGTGCTGACCCCAGCATATATCTAGTGCTCCTTCTGTTCCTTCCACTTCCAAAATTTGTTTCACTGCTCACCCAACAACTCATTTCGGTCTTTCCTCTCAGTTCTCTTCCCGAATATATATTGTTTGCCTTCTCTTTACTCTTATATAACTTTTACTCTTTAGGAAAGAGAGTTATAGGGACTCAGACTACTTGTGTCGAACAGAAGACCAAAGAAAGAAAAGTATAAAATATTTATAAAGAGTTTGAGTTAAATAAGAAAGTGATATATGTTTTGCATTTGTGATTATGGAATAAATAAGAGAAAAAAAAGAGTTTTTTTCATTTTTATATATAAAATAAGTGTACGTTTGGATTGAGCCCAAAATGTAAACTAAGTTTACGCTCATTTGATTTTTTAGTTGAGCCGACAACAGCCACTACTGTAGTCAAACATTAAACGACTGTCTCTCCAGTTCTCCAATTTTTAACTCTTTAACGTCTTCTTACGCGAGGAATGGGAGAGAAGAGCCGTCAGTTTCACATCTTTAAAAACTTAATTATCGTTCGGTGCGATCTCTGAAGAACTAAAAACATATAAATTATTGCCAATTCTACTCATCTCACCCCAACTCAACTGATCTGACAATGAGGTAAATATAATTTTTTACGATATTTTTGATTTGTGTTTAAAGTCAGTCAAAATAGTCTTAGATATCGAAAGAAATTCAGTGAAACTGAATTGACGTTCAATTTAATGATTGAATTGCAAATCAATTTTTAAATATTAAACCATTGAATTCAAAACATATGAAATATATGTTTGACTATATTTTTAGACAAATTGAGTGGAATTATAAAGTATTATATTATTCCATATTTCAAATATAATTCATTCAATTATTCACTCATTTCTCAGATTCTGTTTTCCGAATAATTTACATAACTTTTAAGTAAAGCGAATGACTAGAATCCGGATTCCCTTTTCTAACATAGACTTTAAATTGAATTCATAGCAAATATTTTGGGCTTTACTTAAGTTATAAAACTACTGAAATTATTATACAATTATATAAATGTTAATAATTGTAAACCAATTAAAATTTTATCAGAAGTTGTGCTAATATTCTGATATTTTTGCCATTTTATTGACTGATTTATAGCACATTACATAGAGTAAGGCAGTCAGTCATACAGTTCAGTCAAACTAAGTCTTTCATATACTTTCAAAGCCTGTATCGGCTAAACATGGGATCAATAGAAAAATTGAAGATAAAAGCTATTGATATGACTCCAAACCAAAGCTTTAAATTTTTAAGTTTTTTTGCCACTACTTTGAACGCGTTTATCAAAGACTTTGAAATTGTTTTGAATATCAACTCAGTTTTGAAATATTTACTTTGTTTTACTTTTTTCCCCTTAAAAACCTAAATTTATTTTTCGCTTTACATTTGTAATTATAAATAAAAAGTTCTCAGTTCTCAGTCTATCTATCTCTCAACAACTTTCTAATATAGCAGTTAATCAAATATAAGTTAATATCAGAAAACAATTAAAGAGTAAAAATGTAATAAAGAATATGAAACTAAAAGATAGAAAGTTATCAATTATTTAATGATAACTATAGTTAAGCATTGATTGTCTCAACTGTTCAGAGCGTATACTGTAATGTATTTTCTGACAGCACTTTCATTGCGAAACTCTTTGCAGACCCGAAACGTTTTAGCGTTCAAACAGACTCGTAGTCAACCCTATAGTATTAGTTGCGGTTTAGGTCGAGTGCCATAAGAAGACAAACTATTGGCGCAATACAACCATTGTTTTGTGTGAACCACAAAAGTAGTGCACTTTCCCTATGCTTTCCTCTTTTCTAAATTTTTACTCTTTCGCTACTTTATGCATAGCCTGAGTGCGAGTGTGAGTCCAATTTTGCAAAACTTATATAACAGTACAGTATATACCGTAAGCTATAGTCTTCATTAGACTTGTTAAGTCTCTAACTTGTTTGAGAGCCAGCGCTCTCTGACTATACTTAAGAGTGAGTTTGGTTTCACTTCAGTCTCCGTTGAAATTTCAATTCAAGGCCAGACTATTTCAGACTCTTTTGATGCAAACTTTTCTCTTGCAGTTTATATCTCCTAACTGTCATCAAACTTGTGGTGAGAGAGCTCTGAACAAAGAATTATAACTTATGTAAAAACAATTGGCGTTGACTTCAGCGCAGATAACGCTTTAAATACTCAAAAGCAGCGAAAGAATCGAAAAAAGAGTGCAATAAAGTAATTGACGGTTCGGTCTGACAGCCGGTACTTGTGTTCTGCACTCATTTGCAACAGTGTTAAGTGTTTTGTACCCATCCTTGGCCATCATGGACTCCGATCCCGGCGCCATGTCGACCGAGGATTATGTTCACGACCTGTCCAGTATAGACCTGGAGCATCTGGAGGAAGTGGTCAAACAAGAAACTGCCAAAATGGCCGCTCAGAGTGCTATCAGTGGCAGTAATTGCCGTCAAATGACAGACAATAACGTGAATGCAAATCAAAACTGTGCTAACGATCAACAGTTGAGACTCGTTCACAACGTTATGGTCAATGGGGGCGGACTACCCGACCACAGCCGCAAACAACAAATAGCTTTGGCCGCCAATACTCCGGGCACTCCACCCAACACAAGCTCGCCGTCGGGTAACTCACTGCCACCATCGCCTGTTTTCGCACCCGTTCCCGCCACCAATATGACCAGTCCTGTCATAGCACAGGCAGCAATTGATACGTGCAATAAACATAACGGTCTATTGGATGACAGCAACAGTATGTCTATGTCATGGCTCACACAACAACTCCGTTACGGCGCTAATGGAGTCATAGGCAGTCAAGACGGACCGCTTGACCTGAGGGGTCAGTGCGGGCCAGAGATGGACAGTCCATGGCTTTCGCCTAATATGAGGCGCGAATACGTGGAAATGCAGTCAAACCACAGCAGTTCACACGTGAACTCATTAGCGCCGGCAATGCACGGCCTAAGGATGCAGACTATGGTTAACCCCAATGTAGTGAACAACTCTATGGATATGCAATCTAATGCACAGCACCCGACCCAACACACACATCACAGTCAGCTACACAACAGTCACTCACATCACTCCAACTCTCAAATTCATCACACATTTCATAACCACAGTCACAGTCACGGCATCGGTGGCCACAACGGCCACAACACTGCCAGCGATTGCAGTAATAGTTATTCGAATAGCGGAACAAAATCTGATTTACTAAACGACGAACAACTCATTAATCTGACGGTCAGAGAGCTTAACAAAAGACTTCACGGCTTTCCGCGCGAGGAAGTCGTCCGAATGAAACAGAAGAGACGAACCCTTAAGAACAGAGGCTATGCTCAGAACTGCCGGACCAAACGGTTGGCTCAGAGACATGACTTGGAGGCAAAGCTGCGAATCCAACAGAACGAGATCTCAAGGATCAGGGTCGAGTTCGATAAGTTCAGAGTCGAATACGACAAACTGCGGTTAGGGTACGACAAACTGAGACAGGCTTACGATAAACTGTGTCAGGAGAGGGAATACTACAGACAACAGCTCGCCATCAAACACCAGTCAGGTATTAGTGGCGAACAGACGAGTCAGAGTCAGCAAGTTGTGACACCGGCATCAAACCAGAACAGTCACAACAGTCACTCCACTCATACCAACACTCACTCTAACCTCTCGCACACGACTAACAATCGCAACAATCATCGCAACGACTGTTCTGCCGGCTCTCTGTCAAGTGTGTCAGCCAGTAGTACCCCGTCTTCACCTGAGTTCTACTTGTGACTCATCCAACATAACTAACCAATTATTAGCCGATTCCTATCAAATGGCAATTCTCAGCAATCAATTCATTTCACTATAAACTGTTTCAATGCGTTAAGAGTTTCAGCTTTTTATCTGAATTTCTGTTTCCAAATGCTTTGATTGAGAAAACAAACCATCGGTTAGTAAAGTATATAATTATTTAATTAATAATATACAGTACTGTATACACAATTAAATCAATTCTATTTAAATGTGAAAAATATCGATAGAAAATCAAAATAAGTTTATTGAAAAGTAAAGTAAATGTGAGTCAAATACAAAAATTATAATTCATTGAATGTAAGACTTATTTTCTCTCATAAATTCATAACTTCTATAACAAACAAAACATCTTATATACGATATAAACGCTATATTAAGACTAATCTATACTTTTGTTTAAATTGTTATTATTATTATTATTACTCCTATTTTTAATTATTTTAATGAAAACTTGATTTTTATCCAAATATTCTCAAACAAGTCTAATATTAATCTTTTTGAACAATGAATTCTAAAAATTTAAGCAAAAAAAAGTAATGAATAGATTTTGACAGAAAATTCTCGTAAAGTTTCGAGTCATTGATCGATGTTTTGGTGATATTTTTTAAAATTGCAATTTTAAGTTCAATTAGTTTATTGTCCAGAATTGTGGGTTTATATGAACGCATTAAAAGTTACTGTTTATCTATAACTACTATATTATACAAAACAATCTTTTGCTGTAATATTTGACAAATAGAGTCGACACATAAATATTCTGTTATTGGTTTGTTGTTAAATAATTTTATGTATTATATAACGAATATTAAGGGAATTAAAAATTACAAATTGTTTTAAAAGATAATTTCATTGATTTAATTATAACTTTGAGTCCAAACAACACAAGCATTTAATAATATTCAAATGGATAACAGACTTGCAAACAGATAATTAAGTGCCAGTTGTCGTACTCTACGCAAACTGTAAGCGAATAAAGTCGTTAAGAATATTCTGAACCAGAAATTTGTATAAAATGTTAACTTCTCTTTCATAACCTTTGAAATTTTGAGACTAGAACCAGAATTATTGAATTTCTATAATATATCCCGATCCTCTTTGGGGTATATACAGTATTTGAATTTCAAAACTTTCTTCAATTTTTGTTGCATTAGTTGTTAGAGTAACTGATATATCGGTCAGAATCTAAGACTATGATTATGATTATGATTCTGATTATTCTTATGCTTATGCTGTCTGACTGAGGATCGAATTGGAGCTTATCTTCAGAGACACAATATGTGTATAAATAGTCTAAAACATTAGGCTTAGGAGAGAAGTCAGGAACACATAGATAGACAGCTAAAGCGAAAACATCTGCACAATGTCTCGCAATATATTCTTTAATGTGTTTTACTTTACAACAAAACCCGTTTATAACCAAATTTTGACTTTAATTTTTTCATCGAAAAAATGCTTCTTTGAATAAATGAAATAATGAGTGGAAAATATTTTTTAATAAACACTGCCATAGATTTTCTCTGTGAATGTAAGAGTTATTTATAAAAATATTTGAATTGCATCCACAATGAGTCGCATTCTTTTCGAACTCAAACTATAAGTATAACTAAAAAATATTTTCAAAAATAGCTCTCAAAGAAAAGTTTTTGTTTGCTATACTTTGAGTTCGGTTTATATACTTTTGGTTTCAAATAAATCAGTTTTAATTAAAGGCTCGCTTTAATGAATAGATAATTGATACTCATCTGATCTGTTATGTTCCTGTGGCCACACATTAAGCTACGGGTGCTAATGATCAGTACTTTGTTGTTCTTGAAATGTAAGAAACAAAACACTGAAAATCAATGTCCAATTAGAGTATCAATAATTGATTCTTATTTACACGAACTGATAGGCCTTAAAGTTTGCATCACTTCGTACAGTACGACAAAGTATTGTATTCTTAGAGAAAGACTATCAAAGTATTCGAACAGAAAAATGGTCAAGCTCAGCTTCCACCTGCAGTTTTTAATTCATAGACAGTTTCTTTTATCGAAACGAAGTATTCGAACCCTTAAGACAAACCCCAACTAAAACCTTGGACCAAAAATCGACATTTATGTATCCATTGATTAAGTATTGTCTAGAACTATTATAATAGTAGCAAGATTGATTGATTACATTAGACACATCTTCTAATCATTAGGAATTTGAAGTACAGTCGCAATAATTAAATTTGGATAATGAGTCACATCTCGTATAAAAGGTTCAAAATTTATAGTTTATTAATACAAATAAATTGTTATTTTCGAAGATATGGTGATTAACTGAAAGCAGAAAAATGATAGTAAACTAAAATACTTTGATTTTATTCGCAATTATTTTGATTTATTTTCAGAATATTTTTTATAACAACTAAAATAGTTGTTTATGTCATAGTTTGAGCCAAATATTAGCTTCCTAACAGTTCTATAGCTGAACAGTAAATAACAAATCTTATCCGGTTCTGACATACACTTAAATAACTTAGAGTTAACTAAAAAATCGTTTCATTATAATTCACTCATTAAAGAGTAAAATTAAATATGATATCGGATTACAAATAATTATATCGTAAAAAATTGTTGCACTCATTGCTCTCAATTATAATTAAGCATTCATTTCATATGAGCTCAGAATATGAGTTAAGAAGTAAGAGTTGAGAATAAAAAATATAAAATAATCTTCAAATATAATGAATTGAATGTTTGAAATGTTAAAAATAGTGAAATTTGTCTGCGGGTAAGAATAAGAGCGCATTTTTTGTGTAGTTATAAATGAGTTCATGAAAATTGTGTGCCATTCGGGCAAACTGTGTTCATTTCAAGCTAATAGTGCCGGCATTCATGTGTTTCGCCTAATTAAGCCATTTTTATTTCTCATATCATTAGTCACTTTGGTTGAGGTTTATTATATGGTTTTACAACTGAAATGAAACTTTGATATAATAATGGCTTCACTTGTCTCAGAGTCTTGTATCGCAACTATTGGAACAATTGTTGCAATTGAGTGCCCGTAGAGCTAACAGTGCTCATACTGTAGAGCTCATACAACTAACTTATTATACTTTCCGGTGAGAATCACATAAGCCCTATGGCTACTCACTATCATTGGCATCAGTGCCAATGCCTGTGCCAGTGCACAATTCACAGCCACAATACTGTATTTATGGTATAACTGCTACGAGTGTCTCATCTCTACTCCGATAAACTCTAGTCTATAGCTGTAATACAGGAAAAAATTGGAGTCAATTAAGGAATCCATCGCTTCTTCTGTTCGGTTCGTTAGTCCATCAGTTGATAAACTCTTACAAAAAGACTGCTCTAATTCTGTGAACAAAAAAATTATAAATAAAATATAGAGAATCACTATTTTATAGAAGAAATACAGTTTTTGGACATTAATTGATTTGAATTACTATTCAATACAATATAATATAACGCTTTAAATATGATCTAATGTTTTATTAATCGTATATTTGTTGCAATAATTGAGAGACGATATGGATGTGGACAATGAGGCGAACTTAATATATATTTTATTGGTCGACATATCTGTTAATTTAGGAATTCTTTCTTTTTTCCTGTTCTTCACGTTTCAGACTTTACGTGAAGACCTAATAGTGTTGTGTTGTATAAGAGTAGCTGTGGTCACGTAAGGCGCAGATAATATGGTTGTAGTTGGGCTAATGTCGGCGCAACCATAATCCCATTGAGTTATGAACAACTGGGCTTTAAGGACGCACAGCCACCGCAGCGCTTAATCGCCATACAATTAGACTCTGAGCCCTCTTATATTTCAAACTGCATTGCAATCGTTGGACAGTCTCTCTGCCAGTGCTTTCTAACAACACTAAGTTTGGACTCATTTTTCTTTGTTTCCCTACTTTGTAAAACAATGCAATTTAGACGTGAGTGGTTTGTCCGATAGCACCGATTCCCACAAAAACTACAATACACTGAAAAACATGATATATAACCGCATAATAGAGAAGATATTTCTGTAACCAATACGACGGCTAACGACTTAACCAATACTTGATATTAAAGGGCAAACAGAGAAATAACATGTTTTCCTACAAATAATGGTTAGCTATTAAAATAGTGACTTAAGCTCAGACTCAAAGCCCCCCCCCCCCCCGACTGTCACTCAAAATATACAGTCTGTCACTACACCAGTGCATCAAAAATGACAAATTAAAGCATCAAATCATTATAAATATTGCCTATAATTGACAGTTAAGGCAAACAAATCAGGTTTGGATTCTATATCAAAGCTATACCAGAAATGTCTGCTTTAGTCCAAAAAGTGTTAAAAGGCGTAAAATATGAAAATTCATACCTCATGAACGGAAAAAATATTTCATACAGATTGTTTATCAGTTGGAGATTGTATTGTAGATCAGTTATCGTAAAGAATGAATTTTTTTATAGTTTACAAAATGATTGTTACTTACGATCGTATAATTGGACAATAAATATAATTTTGTTGATTCACTCACTCAGTTAGTCTTGAACTGCAAACTACTTTATATTCTTTGCAATGATTTTAAACTTATGTTTAAAGCAATCATTTGTTTAAAATAATAAGACTTTTATAACTTTTTGATTAATAAAGCAATTAATTCAGTGCTAATATAATTAGCAAAGAAAAACTATATGAGAAGTGTGAATAGTGCGGAATAGTGAGCTGGCTCAATTTTGTTTTTATTGGGTTTCAAAGCGTTAGTATTATTGTGAGATTTATAATATGTTCGCATATTTTCAAAACTTTTTTATGTAAAACATGAGTCGAGCAAAAGAGGCAATAAAATAGTTTTAAGCAGTTTTGGATCAGTTTTTGTTTGAACTCAAAAATAAAGAATATATTTTAGTGAAGAAGAAGTAAAAACTTTTTTGTCGCATATGTTTGTCGTACATATTTGTGTTATCTATTTAGTCATAACTATGTTTTTCTTCATGTGTTTAAAGTAAAAATTATTTCTGTCTCTCTCTCTTCCAGTCGTCTAAATCTCTTCTCTCCTTCTCGTTAACGATTGAGTCACACATTTGCTGTTACATCAAATATTGCATCAAATATTACACTTTGTGTTCGCCTCAATAGTTATTACTTTTGTCGACTTAGAAGTTATAACTCTTATCAGACCTATATTTTATCCCATCATCTATTAAAACCATAGATGTGCAAGCTTACTCTCTCCTATGTTCAGATAGGGTTTGCTGACAGATCGGGCAATATTATAAAACTCAGCTTTTGTGGAGAATAAGTCAATTTTTATCAAAGATTTTGACTAATTTGATAACACAATTAACAATTGAGATGAGAATCAAATTGAACCGTAAGAATCAAATGAACGAACGAATGAACTTTTTATTAGCTTCCAAGTTTAATGAGTCACATTGTTTTAGAAAATAATAGCCCAAACGTTTGTAGTGAGAGAGCCACGACATGATCCGATCCAGGTCCGTTAGTATTAATGTGGTTGAGACAGTCATCAACGCAATTGTTCATTATCTGACTTTATTATAACGAAGTGCTGATAAGAGTTAACTTATACTGTACGGCATAATTTGGGAATGTCCAGTGTAATAGGCCTATCGATTCGATCGAGTATACATTTGACTGGCTTATTTTTAGACATCAGCTGAGAATCTATGTTCAGTTAAGCTGAACTGAGTTCTAGTTTATTGAAGTTTTTTGTAAATAATGAGAATAATTAATGAAATTAAATCATCTCTGAATGCAATCTCATATCCATACGACATAATTGGGCTTAAGTTCGACCCAAAGACAACTTCACTACAACTATGGGTTGCATTGAAAGGCAGTTCTGCTTTCATTGGACTCTCTTCTGACTCTCATCTCTTCAAATGAACATAATTTGAGTCTTTATTTATACTGAATGCTCGGTTAAGATTTAACGTTACTTTTAGAGTTCAGTTCGGCTTTTGCTTCAGTCAAACAATTTTTATTACATTTTGAAGAACACATAATAACAGAAAAAAGAGAAAAAATTGAAACAAATTATAAGTTAAATGTTATGCCATTTGAAAATGTAATTAAAATTGCAGTAAAATAAATGATAGCAATATTAAAATTGAATTTCTATTTATAAATGTTTTATTAGATTTATATTTTTTTTTCTTCAAATGTTTTGTCACATCTTTTAAGATTAAGTTTTCGTTTTAACATTAAATAGCAGTCAAATTAATGGCTACAGAAAGAGAAACTGATCGTTGATTTGACTGCATTTGCGCTTTCAATGTATGTATTGTATGGTTAACCACAAAACAGTCAGTTCTCGCACACACTTCGTATGCGATCTTCTAAATCGACAGATTTGTTAAGAGGACTGCAATAAAAACTCTACACATCTGTTGTCTGAGGATTAAGAGAACGGCTTCCTATATATTGCGACCGCATATTCCAGGGCTTCTCTCCCGGATCGCCCAATTCTCTCATTCATATTGTTTTATATTATATTTAATCAATAAATAAATTCAGAATAAAAATTAAAATCATTTGCAATATATAGTTGAATAAAGTTGTTATTATTCTGGGTATTACAGAAAAAATACTCTTTTCAAATTCAGAGTCAAATGGGGAAGAGGTAAGTGTGAGAAGTATGCACTGGTGCCGGTACATTTTGTACGAATAATTCGAGATAAGGACGAATTGTCACTAAAAGTGAGTATTGGTTTGATCTCTGTCTGATCAGATGAGGTGTAAACACCTTAACCCAAATGAGTTATATAATTGGACAGAGATGTGACTAAAAGTGAAATTAAGGTTTTGTAGAGTTTGTTAGAAAAGAATTATTATTTCTTATTATTGTTTCTCATATTTGTGCTTAAATCCGATTATATTCCGACAGCTTTTCTTTTGGTCTTACGTCCAAAATATATTAGAACTTAATTCTACGTTAAATAGATATTTGCAAAGACTACCAAAAACCTGATCCAAGCTATTCAATAGTTGTTGTTATATGTGTCAAATGGATCAGTTTTAGACAACTTATAGACAATCATTCTTCGATTGTGGAAATTGTCTGCAAATAATCTGCTGGAAACCCAGGTATGGAAACCCAGGTCGATTTTTGTTGCGAATAAGTAATTCTTCATGGAACAATTATAGCCTTGATAAGAATTTGTCAAATAAATATAATTGAGCCAGCATGCATACTCTAGTTCTCATTAACTGTATTTCTAGTCTTTATTCGCATGTGATTTGGTTTCAGACAATTGCTTCTGTCAATTAAGAACATGAACATGCTACAATTATACTTAACTACCCAAACTGTCCCAGAAACATTGCAGGAACATATATTTTTAGAAGGTTTTATGAACTATACTGTGTTGTTCATAGTATTCAAAGTTTTGATAATCTTTTCGGATTCTTTAGTTTATATATAAGAATAAAGTGAGCGAACAGTTAGTAAAACAATATTTTATATCACACTTAAGTTGACTCCAATTGTATTATTTGCGGAGAACTCATAATCTTTTCCGAAGACAATCTCATTTTGACTCAAACCTAAAGAGTATTATTATTTTTATTAATTTATGAGACACTTGTCTAACCATAAGATAAGTGTCTTTTATTGGTTCCCGTCGAGGGATTCATAACAAGACAACGAATTTAATAGACTTGAAATCATATGCAAAGCTTTAAATTGCATTTTCGGCTGTAATTCATTTCGAATTTCTTAAGGATTTAGAAAATATATTCACTTTAACGACAAACAGAAAAATAAAATAAAAATTGTTTTCGACTAAAATATAAAAAAAAAATATTTAGAAAAGAGTGGAAACAGTTTTTTATTTGAAAAACAAGAAAATACCTTCAAATAAATGGATTCTTTTTTAAGAATAATAAATCAAATGAAACGAAGAATTAATCTTAAGATAAAAACTATTCGGTCCTTAACTGACTCGTTATATGAAAATATCACTCGAAAAATAGTTGAGCGCAGAGTTATAAATGGTATTAATTAAGAGATTATAAGTGTTTTAACACTAATTTAGTCTAACAGTAGAGCAGAGAAGCACAAATATTTTGAGCTCAACGCACAACAGCTCTCTTACTGTCTAATTAACTACAATAAGCGAATGCAGTTATACTGCAGTTATTCTGTGTTTATTCCATTCAGTGATTGATGTCTGGAGTCTCTAAATATATGTTTGAGAGAAAGAAGATATAAAGAAGAAAAAGAAGAAGAAGTAGTCGTGAACTCAAAAATTCAGCTCTCATTCGATTCTTTTGATTTACATAATTAATCGTAAAAATTAACTTTTTCTTAATATGCGTTTAAAGACGTTTTTGTATACATTGGAAGTGATTTATTTTTGGAGGCACTGAACCGAACAGTGAGTGTGAAAGACAAATGAAGTCAAAGACAAAGACAGAGAAAAAGAAGTGAATTTAATTAAACATAAATATCTCTGATTTAACTATCTTTCATAATTAGTCCGACTCACAGACTGATTGACCCGACTCTACAGTATAAGTGATAACTTATCACTGATAGGCGATATTACAACTGAGTGTGAGAGAGAGGGGTGGGTTGGGTGCAGTGGAGCAGTGGTTCGGGTGCACAAGAGATGCAAGATTTAATAGAATTAAGCGAACAAATCGTTAAGTGTTGTGTCTCTTATTTCATACATTATTGGTGTCAAACTCGAGCACTACTTAATGGCTCAAAGCATGTCCATCAACAACAACAACACAATGTCTTTTGTGTTGATGTTCTCATCTGACACATCCACTTAACGGAACAACTTTTTTGGACAAAATAAAACATTAGATTCTATTCTATTCGTCTATTCGTCGAATCACTGTATTCTGTATTCTCTCTGATTAACAAAAACAATGCCAACGATTACACGAAATGTTTGTCTCATTTTTCTCACTCCCGGCTCACTCTCACTGCTAACCCAAACTCCGAGAATTCGGGTTTGTTTTCATTCATTCTATATTAGTCATAAAAATTATCCAGGCTAACTGCTAAGGGCAAACATATCAATCGGAGTATCAATTGATTGATTACGTGCTGTCAGACAAACATTCTGTCAGCCCTTTCAGCGTAATTTGCATTTTGACATTCGTTGCCATTTATTTAAAGACCAATCGTAATGAATAGGACCTCAAATCGATTATATGGGAAAATATATTTTTTAGTGACAAATGTAAATAAACGGTAAGTTTTTTTATGGGTAAAAGTGAATTCAATTGAACAGAAGGGCCAACAAGTTAGTCAACTTTGGGCTGAATAAAGTCGAAAGAAAACAAACAAAAATATTTGATTTTCTTGACTGAGATTTTATTTTAGATTCTTTTTAAGTCAACTTTAAAGGGAAGACAAAATAGAAGTTGACTTAAAAAAGAAAGTATCGATTGTGAGAAAGTCTACGAAAAATTCCGATTTTTTTTATTCTTTTTATTTGTCTGAAGATATGTTTGAACTGAAAACATAGAAAAAAGTTTATTTAACCCAAAAGTTGTTTAATTTATAGAATTATTAGCCGTTTATCTGTCAAATAAAGCGATGAGTAAAACATAAAAAAATTCGGGCAGACTTTGAGTCTGGGTTTAAGACACCGACACTTCTTGAACAGTAAACAGAACTAAAAACTAAATTTGTTTAAAAGTTTGAGCGTTTCTGCAATTCGATAGTTATATATGAAATAATGTTTATATGAATAGACCAAAGAAGAAGAAGAAGAAGTATATGAAGAATGATTTGACACATATGTCATAAGATTTGTCTGCTATCAAACTGTGTGCCAAATATACAATTTAACTATTTATTGATATTTATATTTTAAAGTATCACTCTTTAAGTACTGCCAAATATATAAAATAGCATTAATTCCAGCGCTCCTACAGTTAAGCAGTAATTTGTCGAATCTTTTTCTGGAAAAACTCAAAAGACATGAAAAGATAGAAATATTAATATTTTCAATGAATAATGAAATATAAATATTGTTTAGTTCTATAACTAAAACAACTGTTTATTTGAATTATATCTAAAAATTAATTTTCAATCAAATATCAATTCAATATTTATGTTTCATCAGAGCAATTGAGAGCAATATTGATTGTTCCAGGTCCAATACATGTACCAACCATACGCCGAAAGTCAAAGGTGCTTAACAACTAAGCCTTTGCCACATTTTCTAGTACTGTGCAGCACAAGTAAGTTCGCTTAAAATTGAAGATAACATAATTAAACGATATTTTTAAAGCGAAAGCAATGAATAATATCTCAAAAACTAAAAAATTTCAGAATAAGTGTTCCAGAAATTAGAAACGCTCTGAATTATGAAGTGTCGAATCCGAACCCTTTTTTAGATTAGGTTCAAATGAAATATTTTATAATCATTAAAGCTATTCACGAGGGTTGGCACAGCTCAGCAGTCAGGCCGAGGGTTATGAAGAATATTTGCAAAAGTAGAGAAGGAATACAAAACACATTCGGTACACAATTTGGTGCACAAATAACCCGTCTATTATGTATAAAAAATTATAGTTTTATAATTATCATGAATCATGATGAACCCTAGTATGAGGTAGGTTGTATTTAAAATAATACAATCAGTTAAACAATTACTGTTAAGAAAAGATCTAAAGAGTCGGAGTAAGAGTTGGAATAAATGAATGGATTCTCACTATTCTTATATCCAATTCTCATAACTGGAGGCTCTTTAAGACCCGGGTATGCTTTGAATCCTATGAGTTCCAGAGTTGGACAAACTTTAAGCGCCTTTTAAATCTAAATTGAAGAAGTAGTCAAGTTCAAATATAATTTATTGAAAATATAGATATGTTTGCAGTCATTGAGTCTAAACTGCAATCATTTTCATTTCAAATATATTTTTAAGACTCGATTAGGACTTTTGGAAAGGTTTGAAAACGGTCCAGGTACAGGCAATGAGCACATGTTTAGCTGTATACTTTAGTAATATTGGCTAGTACAGTATATGAGATTTTCTGGCACCAAAAGGACCTCCGTCCATTTAATAAAGATGTCTGCCATTCTCATGAATATAGGGAC
>JAQIWA010001253.1:0-19800 GCA_034693305.1 Eueremaeus valkanovi | reverse complement strand
TCTAAATTGTGTATTTTTATACTTCATTTGAACCCCTAATAAAGACATTATTTTCTAAATTCAAGTCAAGTGTTGTTCATTGTCGAGAAGAGGGTCTGCAGACCCTATTCAACATCTCTAACGAGTGCCAAACCTCCCGCTGCCAAGCGAGACACAACCCCCAAAAGAAGGTAGCACTCCAGAATAAAATAATATAAATTGTAGTCAACTATACTGTACTCCAGGCGTCCAAAGCCAATACTATAGGAATTGACTGAATCAGTCAGTCCTGGCCACCACTGCAAATAAAGGATCTTCCTAACACCTTGGTGGAAGTTAATAAAATCGGAGATTCTATACTACAGTATAGATCAGTAATAGTAGTCTTCAGGAGGTGTTCAGCACTGAGTTCAGGCAAAACTGAGACTTTTCCTAAAAATCTGTCAAAATTTTTATGTGCTTTCGATTCTAAACATAGAAAACAATCTTAAGTTATCTTAAGAAGTTAGTTAACCCCTCTTCAATAATAGGAACCTGGATCTGACATTTCTCAGTTGAGACCTCTGTCTAACCCTAATATGGAAGCTATTGAGTGAAAAATGATTAATGAAAACTGAGTGGAGTCGTATTCATTCGCACTTCTTATTTCCTGAACAACTGTGCAAACAATGTATGGGAAGAATGAAATTGAAAATCATATGTCAATCATCTGCACAGAAATATCTTATATTGTGTTTCCTATTCCTTCAAATCACTACAAATTCTTGTCTGAAATATCGCTTTAATACCAATTATATTGAGTTTGTGTTAAACTAATGCATAAGTTATGACCAATTCTTATGCAATCAAATCATTTCTATTGATTTTGATTTACGCTTTCCATTCATTTCATTATTCTTTCGGCAATTTTTTAGAAGAAAATTATGAAAAGAAAAGGTATTTAAGTCCTGAAAATGATTCGCAAGGATTGGAAAGAAAGGAATTGGATGTCGATCTGAGAGAACAGAATTGCTTTAATTTATACAGATTTGGTCAGAGAAGGCGGCGAAGGATTAGACCAACACTTCCTCCAGGTTTGACATATCTATAATTGAAGCCATCATTTATTGTATATACTGTATTAATATTTGTGTCACAGTCTCGACAGCCGGTCCTTCGGCCAGAAGTAATGCAAAGCCAAAAAAGAAACTCAGAGTTAAAGGCAAGAAAAATGCAAAGAAAACTAAAAAACAGAAAAAGAATATTATTGTATAATATAAGCAAACAATTGTAATGTTAAGTACAGTACAGGACAGCCAAACATAAGTTAATTAATGAGAATTTGTTAAAATTGTACTCTACTGTATTTTCAATCATTAATCGATTGCTTATTTTGTTTTGCATTTAATGTTATATAAGAATAGCATTCATGCAATTCTTGAATAAAAATATAATTATCGAAGAAAAATGTAAGTAAAGTCATTTTATTTTTTTTGAAAGTTTTATTACTATTTATTATTTATTTCTTATATTATTTAATTTCATTATTGAATTCAATTTGAAAGCAAGACTGACGAGTAGTTAACTACAACTCCTCTTTCTATTCGTATAGTTTGAATAGCTTTGCAAAAGTTTATTGCAATCCAATTGAATCTGATATAAGTATTCATCTCTTTCTGGTCAAATCTTCTGAGGTCGCAAATCCTGGGTCAATTTGTTTGACGTTATAATATTATTAATATTTGGGTTTATCTATCTATTTGTTCTATTTACTACTCCATCACTAATCCATCACAATCTGAATCTTGTTTTATTTCTGGTAAGAGTTAACCGAAATTTATTTATTCGAGTCATTCATGTGATTAACCGGTGATTATGAGCCCAAATGCAGTGCTCTTTTCAAATATAAGATTTTTTGTATTCAATTAATTTGGATATGCTCTAGGCCAACTAGGCATCTGTTTAGAGAGTGGTTGAGAGTTGTAATTTAGAACTGTATGTACACTGAACTAAAGCATGCTTTACCCGGAGCTTAACCGCCTCCACCCCCTGAGCATTAAGCGCTAACCAACAAAATTCATTCATTTCATTGATATTTCTATACTTTTTGATCTGAACTTTCTTAAAAAAATGAGAGGATATAGATTCGCCATGGTCTATTAAAGGCAGAGATAGTCAATCTGAAATTGTTTGCCATAAAGACTGATTTTGACGATATCGTCATAGAATGAATAACACTGATTAAAGGTATTGCAATATCATAGCAGACATCCTTGTTCAATAACGAATGGACGGACAAACAACTGAATAAATATTTAATTGAGTTCTGATTAAAACAAATTAATGAATAAGTCATTAAATATTTTCAGCTGAAAACACATCAAACAAATGAATTGTTATATAATATTGAATCGAATGAGGAATTAAGCGATTCATTCAAATTGATCTGAAATGAAACCGTTAGTGCTTTTGTACTTTCTCTCCGTTTGCTTAGTTGTGAGCTATGGCGCAGTCATGGGCTCACAATCTGTTGACAATGGATTAGCAGATAATCTCAATAATGTTATGCAAGTCATAGGCATTAGATCTGATCATATGATAGGCTCTAATCAACTACAAGAAGATCAATCATGTGGTGGGTTTGGCGGTGGAGGCGGAGGTGGTGTTGGTGGAGATGGCGTGGATGGTGGCGACGGAACTGGAGATAACGGAGGTTTAATGAAATTTTGAATTTTATGACTACTTCGTTAATTGTCTTATTTGATTCAGACGGGACAGCCAGCTCACCCAGAAGGGGCAGACAGAACAGAAACAGAAAAGCGATGCAAAATAGAAGAACTAACCAAGCTAGGAAGGGAAACAGACGACACTGACATTATTTAATACGATATTATTATACTTTAGATAAAATATTTGTACAAATTATGTGTAAAAAATATGATTTGCATAGATGGCCAGGGATGGTATGGATGTTGACTGCATATACGAGAACTTCGGAAGAGAGACCCAAAAACTGGACAATATTTTCTGATTCTTAGTTTGTCTGTTGATATCTGACTGAACTGACTAATAGTGTTAATCGGCTTATATTTCTTTTACTCCTTTTAAAGAATATTTTATAGCTTCCGGTCAATGCTTAGAAATAATTTATTACTAATTTTACTATAAGTTATTAGTAATTAGTAATTACATAATGCACTCTACACTGTATAACAGTATAACAGATTCATTGCACCAACCAATGGGTGTTTTGGTTGTATTTTGTACTATAATTATAGCATAAATACAATATATAATTTATTTTTTCATATTATTTAAACTTTTATTTAAAAAATTATTTTGTATTCAGTCAAACATTGCCTTTATTTAGAAAATATTTAAACTCTGATTATTATTAAATTGATCCGAATCATATCTTGCAAAATGGCTATAATTCGTGTATTTAATATAAGAAGGGATGGCCAAGCTCGACAAACCTAGAGGGTATGAGGGAGGTAAAATTGCGGATTTCCCCCAAAATTGCTGGGGTACTAAACACATCGGGTATGCCCCACAAATTTTGGCCAACCTGGGGGAGGGGTGAAAAACTCATCGGAAAAATGCTGCTTAAAAAACCCTTAAAACTGCTTAAACGTGGGGGTGTTTTAGCTATACACCCTGGCCATCCCTGCCACCAACTACCAACCAACTATGCTATAAACTATGTTTTACCAGATTTGTTTGATTGCTCAGGGCTTCTTTGCCTGAATGGCTCAATTTAGTATTTGCATTGTCAGTATTGTTTGACAGTCTTAAAGCAATGCAAATAATTTAATTGCTTTCATACAATAAATCCGTTTTTGCGCTCAATTTATTTGTGCATTAATTCTGTTGTAAGAAAAGTAAATAAATATAATTTTTTTTGAATATAAATTGAATTATATTTTAGTTTTATTTCAGAGGTTTTATAACTAATTAGAAATGAAATTATTATTAATTTTGTTTATTTTCATATATCTGTTTGTTTTGTGTTTCACGGCATTTATAAATAATGAAATGATCGAGAACTTTGATAAGTTTGATAATTCTGAGACTGCTTTTAATAAAGAACCCGATTCTAATAAATTGCAAATTGACCAAGCATGTTTTGACCAATTAGGAGGAATGGGTGGAAATGGTGGGGGAGTTGCTGTTGGACAAGGTGTTGGACGCGGTGGGGTCAGGCGAGGTGGAGGTAAACAAGATCAAAATTTCACAGGAAAGTGAAATAATTTGAATTCTATTCCAGGTATTGGAGTTCAAAACATTCAAAGGAGAAACAGACGCAGAAGAGGAAGAAAATGATTGCAATCATTAATTCAATAAATTTACTGAATTTGTGTTAATATTAATAATAATTAATAAAAACAATTCAGATATTCTGTGCATTAGAGCTACTATTGTATTGATATTCTTGTAATTATTGAGAGTTTGGCTCAGATTTGATATTTTTTAGACACAAATATATTACTCGTAAAGAAGTGATGTTTGCAATTGGTTTAAGTCAAGTGAAATCAACTTAACCAAAATGGCGTTTAAAGTCGAAATCACCCGGTTTGACCGAATTTCGACCTGATTTAACCCTGATTCGGTCAGAACAGGCCATTTCTACACCGCGCGATAGTCGAAGGGGTCGGATATTTTGTCTATACCCCTTGCACATCCCTTATTATAATGATTTCACTTTTGTTTACAATTTTTAATTAATTAGAAGAAAATATAAGAAAAGTTAAGATTTTATTTATAATTAATGGCTTTTATAAATATTTATTGAAATTCTAATTAAAGAGGACTTAATATCGAAATATTTATTATTATCATAACGTTGTAAATCAATATTCAAGATATAAATAAATATTAACTCTATTAATAAATTTAAAAATTCTTATAAAACATTTCAATTATTGAATTGGAGCATGGTGAGGTAACGAATTACTAAGAAAATTACAGACTTTTTATAAAATTGCTGTATATTACACAATAATGTAGTTTTGATAAATTATTAAAAATATTCAAATTTTCAGACAAGAATTATATTCTGTTATATAATACTTATATTTGTATGACATGGGTAATCCAAGTCAATAAAATTTTCAACGCTAACTCTGCTGGTTCTCATGTACTCTGGCAATGATCCAGAAAGAAATAAAATAATAAATTTTGTCGGTTTCGCAAGTTTTGAATGTATTTTTGAAAATATGAGCATTAATTCACTTGATTCAGGAGTGATTTTTTTGTTCATTCAATCCTTGAACGATTGCACGAATACAGACATATAGTACAGCAGTAATGCATAGATGACACAGATATTGGACAGGAATCTGTTGTCCACGTGTTGATCATACGAATATCCAATGCAAACCAATAGTGTATATAAGAGTATAGGAGTGAATACGTGAGCGCCTAATTAGAACCAGATATATCTTGTGCTTCTGTGCCATTAGTTGCTGGAAATCAGGTTTTCTCAGATCTAAACACTTGATTCCCATTCAAGTTCTTATCAATTTTGTTCAGAACTTACTCAGACTTACTCGAGAAGTCATTTTGAAAAGTTAGCAACTTTTACAGTGTCTTAAGTGTTATACTAACTGTGCGAATAATTTGTTTGTCCAAACCTAGTGAACAATTGAATTGAAATCTAATCTGAAATAGATTTTGAACAGAAGTGGAAATCAAAAGTTCTGTATAAAGAGAACTAGAGATTAGAGAACTAATAGTAACTCACTTTCAATCGTCAAATCAGTGGCAATATGTGTACTCATGACAACTGAAGACCAAACTCCAGTTCCGTTGTATTTTCAATCATTTGTTGCTAAAATTGAGAATTTGATCTCAGCTCTGGGCAGTAGACAAGGCAATTGTGGCAATATCTTGGAACTACAAGTGCTCACACAACTACATCACGTTCATTGAGTCCATTCAATCCGATATACTCTAATACAGTATCCGATTATAAGAACTGCTTAACGACTAATCACTTAGTTATTCAAAGGGTTTGTCTCTTATTCTCAATGACTGACTATTAATACTCTTAATCTGTTTTCTATATAAATATTTACGACAAATAAGATTAAAATTTTGACTCAAATTTATTTTTGTATAATTAGCTCAATATTACAATATCTATACCGTCTGTCTGTCCAACACGACTCGTGAGAAGACTTTGAAGAGAATCTCTAGAATTATGTCTAAATCTGAAGAAATCATTCAAAACGAGAAGTAATTTTAAATTCAGTGAACGTCTCGTACGTAAGAGTAAAATATAATGAAATGAACTCTTTTTGTTAATAATTTAAAGGAAAGACCAATTCGGTGCTGACAGCCACCAATCGACTGCGCGCTTGAAGAACGGTCTGTACAGTAAACAGAGTATCAAAAGCACCGAAAGAAAAGATAAAGAAAACAATAAATCCAATCCTTGGGGTCCTCTTTTCAAGAGTCGCGAACACTTCAATCAAATGCATCAGTTCTGAGCTCTTCTGAGCTTTTCTGAACGGTTCTGAACGGTTCCGAACACTTTTAGCAATTCTGAAATGCCATTAATTGAATCCCAATCTCAATGTTGTGAACATTTCAGAACATATTATATTCAGAACTGAAATCTTTATGTCTTTAACGTTATATAAATTGTCTTTACTGTACGTCAAACACAAAACTATTTTTTATTTTCCACAAAAAAAAGTTGAAATCATTTTATTCGACTTTTTTCCTAAAAAAAGGAATATTTGAATACATTTTATAATTGATATAATAATTGTATACAAAATACAAAATAAGTATTGAATGTATTGTTTGTTTATTAAGCAAATGATTGAATAAATTAATAGAAAAGAAAATTAATGTTTGGTTCGAATAAAAGTGCGGATCAGTTGAGACAATAATCAAAATTAAGCCAATTTTTGAGCACAAGTAGCTCAAACTGATTTTGAGGGCAAATAACATATGGGTGCGATTGAAGGTCTTCCGTGAGCGCAAGTGAAACACGATTTGCATTCAGACAATCGGTTAATCAGTTTAAGACAATCGCTGTGTTTGAGGGAATCGCCGAAACGTATGGCTCCTCTGCAGGCCTTAGTCCGCAGTCTTTCCATCAGTTTAGGCGACCCTTTCCCTCGCATAGCAGACAATCCCTTCTTTGAGCCAATATTCTGCTGGACTATAATCAGGGCTTCTTTTATAATACAGACAATTGATTCCAAATCTATACAATCGGACAGACATTCGGGTATTTGTGTTACAAAATATCTGTTGTTTTCCTTATTATTCATTGTATTCTTCGAAGTCTTTTGTGTCTTCTCTGGTCTTCTCGTCTTCAGTTCAAAACCGACGGAACTCTTGATTCGATCGGAATATAAATCAAAACTTGTCTTCAATTCAATGCAATCCAATGTCAGCTCAATTGGCGGCAAAACCGGAACTGTTCTGACGTTTCCATTCATGTCATACATATTATTGATGATTGTCTCGTATCTGATCCGTTCGTGTACTGCGTGCTGATCCCAGACCACCAATAGGTTGCGATCGATGACCAAACAGACTATGAACTTACGGTCCAATTGGCCGATCACTCTTAGACTGCCTTTCCTTAACACAGATTTGTCTAATCTGACGGAACCATCGATTTTCATGTCTGATCTCAACCCAAACTCATTGTCAACCCTATTGTCATCGGCTTCAGTGCTCGTAGTCTTCGGCCGACAACCGAATTGATGGCAAAGACATCCATCGATTGAATCTATATTTTCGTTATTATTCTTATTATTATTGAGTATTTGATTCTGTTTTTCATTATTCTTGTCATTGGTTTCAGTTTTACATTTATTTATTGATATATTAATAGACTTTTGAGAACTTTTTTCACATAAAATATCTTTTTGTTTCTGACATTCATTTTGTTGACGAAACTGATCGACCGATTGGTAGAACGAAAAACCCGTTTCTCTCTCTATAATCACGTATTTATTCAGACATTTGTCGTAATATTTAATTAAATCCTTATTTGAATTATTCATTGAATCCATTGATAAACGATTGACAAAAATATTTATTAATTTATATTCAAATTCATTACAAATTGTCTGTTAATTAACATAAATCTAAATTTGATTTGTGTCTGAACTCAACTCTGAGTCAAATATAGATCAATACTAACGAGTAATATATGAAAAGTTTTATTCATTGAATGCGTATTAAGTATTGAATAATATTTTAATTTTTAAAACTTTTTTATTAATAAATATTTTTTGATTTCATTTCAGAATTGGTTTTGAATTTTAATTCGGATTCAAATAAATGTTTGAAAACGTGTTTTGAATGCAATTATTTGAGACTCGATGTCATTGAATCACTTATTCAGTACTCGATTCATACGAATGTCTGTGCAATCGGATTGAGGACAGGGATAACCAGACCATTAGAAAGCATATTATTATACTATTATTTGACGGGTTCTTAGGGTTGGGTTCAAAACACATTGGGTTTGGGCTATAATTAACTTACTTTATATGTTTTGGGTGTTTCCTCTAAATTATATCCGGGTTCGTCTCAAACATTCTCTCCGGTAATCGGGTCTCTTAATTGGAGCCCCTGTTGACCCCATCTCTATTTTTACACAAAAGTTTTGTATTTTTCGAAATAATGTAAATAAATATAAAATTTTTATATATTTTTATCCAATATTTATATCTATTTATAAAAACTTGAGTTTAAATTAGAGACTGATTTTGGGTTCGGGTTTGGGTTGGATTTGATTCACAATCCTATTATTTAATTATATATAATATTAGCGACAATTAAAATCAAATATAAGATTCGATTGCTTTATAATTATTGCATAATATTATCAAATAATGACTTCATTTCTGTATTATATAAGTTAAGGTCAATTCAATTATAATAAGTTATTAACACTTTTTCATTGATATAAAAACCAAAGAATGTTTATACCGGATATGATCAGGGCTTTATTCATGGTCATTCATCGTAGCTATTATTTAATTAGCAGTAATTACCAGGAAATGAATGGGAAGAGTGATTGATAATGTAAAACCTACCCTTCCTATGTTTAACTCATTGTGCTGTTGGGCCTCAATAGGGCGTAGAATCAAATAAATTTTCGACAAAACATCATATAATTGAATAACATTTGGAATCACTGCGAGCTTTGACTCCATTCTGACCTTTTCTGTCGGCCACTTCACTCTACCCTTCCTCTCGAGTGTGAACCCATTTTCCCATTTCTTATACTCCGTTTGTAAACCTCTATAACTTTAATTGGAATCAGATTCAGAATTGAATATTAGATGAAAGTCAAATAGCCTTGATCATTGATCATTGATTAATCTGCAATATTTTTATTAATACTTTTCCCTAAACTTCATAAACATTTGTTAACCGAAGCCATGAAATGCATAACAGCTTTGACTCAAAATAATGGAATTTTTCAAAAAACTATTTTTAGTCAATCACTACTTGCACTACCTGTGCACACATCTTGTGCTGCTCTGTCTTTCAATTTTATTAAAAAAGTATCTTTGCTTAAAAATTGTGAACTTCTACTATAAGTATTGATGTGCGGCACAGGTAGTACGGAAACACAGGCTATTTGGACGCATATCAAAGTTATGATTTCTATTATACAAATCATTATCTCTGTAGATAAATGAACAAGGAACAAATGATCAGGGATGATTAATTCTGTTACACTTTCAAACAAACTGACCCGCATTTGATCCAAATTGGAGGTGTCCTGGGTACTTAATTCCATTTTTTCAAAGAACAAAATTTTAAGCTTCCCTTAAAATACTGATTAAATTCAGAATTTAATTGAACTTTCCCTCAGATCATAAAGATTGACGAATATTGGTGTAATCAGAAAATCATCTATTGCTACATATTGATTGACCAGGGTTATAAAAAGAAAGTTTGCGCAATATTTCTAAATATCTGTGACTTCCCCTACATTTTAAGTGTAAGTGTTTTGCAACAAATAGAGGTATAATTAAACTGATCGAGTCATGAATTCCTAAGAATGTTCATATGATCTGAGCCAATATACGAGGGGTAAATTCCATAAACATTTTGCTCCAGGCTATGATAATGAATGAGAATATTTTGATAAATTAGAAAATTATGAAAGTTTTGAGAATTTAATTTGATTTGGGAATCTTGACCCAACTTTAATTATAGTTTTATCTTGATAAAAAGAGTAAAGGTAAAAATGGTAAAGGTTCTGGAGAAGAAAATAATTAGTTTTCACAAAAATGATTGGACAGTAAGTAATGCAATGAACCCATTCATACATTTACTATCATTTTTACTAAAAGTGTTTTTTACTCAAAAGATTTTTCCTTTTGAAAGAATTTAATTTCTGAGAACTTCGTTACTAAATGTTTACCCCACGTAAAAGATTTGTGAGAATTGAAATTCATTAGCAACCCATAAAAACCCAGGTAATCAATTTGATAAATCGTAAATAATTTTCTCAATATTTTATAAAAAAATACAGAATTTATTGAAGAAATAAAACAAATAAATATCTGAATACAATTTTCTGAATTGTTAGCAAATGTTTGAGTCTATTGTCTGCGACTGAATAAGTATTGAGTAAAACACTACTGTATTTGTTGGCTGAGAATAGGTTGCAATGGCTTTCAGGTGAATAAATTGCTTTTCTCTACGCTTTCAAAAGCTATTATGATTTGAGTGAACGGATCGCTAATATATAACAATACCAATCGATTAGGGATTGAATTGATCCATAAGATCCATAAGAAGCTGATCCTAACAAATAGCCGAAGGAATGCTGACTTGTCTGCACTGCTATCTCACTCTCTTCTGTCTAATTCTGCTAACAATCCAAAGCTTTTTTATTTACTCTTCAATTATAGACTCCTTTCATAAAACAAACTCAAACTATAAGAGAATCAAAACTATAGATAATAATGAAAAAAGCAAATATGGATCAAAAATGTGCACTGGGTTGTTTTGTTGCAATTTAATAAACTCAAAAGTGTACTGAATTTGTAATTATATTATTTAAAATATCAAAATTCTATGTTGAATAGTTCAGATCAGTTTTATGTTACTTGAGTAAACTCTCTCAAAGTATAATCTTGCTAAAACAACATATTAAATGTGGAAGCACACCTACCTCTGTTTTTAAAGCTAAATTTGTCCTTGTGGTCCACATCTCAATTGTTTATTTCAATTCACAATCATCAGTACATGTAGGGGTGCACAAGGGGTATATTAACAGTATCGAGATTTTTTTGCAGAATAATCTCCGCGTGTTTTCGAATTTTTTTCGTTAATTGCTGTAAATTCTATGAAAATTTAAGCTTTATTTTGAAAAAGAGTTTATCTTTTAGTTCTTTATAGTTATCAACGAAAACAATATAAATATTTGAAATAATGTTTTGTTTTATTATTTATTATAATTTAATTTAAATAGAAATTAATTAATGCAAAGACAAAAAAGAGGATAATTTATGAATGAAATTGAGATTTATATTCCTTAATGTATAAGTGCTTATAAAATAAGAGCAACTAATTAATGGAATTAAACTTAATTTATTCTTTACTCAAATAATGAATATTCTGTTCATTATATTAAAAAACTCAAAATTTATTATATATTTTACAAATTAAGTGCAAAGAATAAAATTCTTGAGAGAAAGTGAAGTAAAATTAATTCTTAAATATTTAACTCAATACTCAATAATATTCAAAAATTTCGGGTAAATTCTATTAAATTAACAACAATTGGGGTTAAATTTGGCTCATTTTAGCAAAATTTAGGTGAATTTTGGTGAAAATCAACAAATATCCGGAAACCCAGATTTTTAGACCCATTTTGACCGATTTTCTGGCGAGCATTTTATCCCCTTCCCCCCAAATACTCTCTAGGTTTTTTAAGCCTGAGCCATACACCCTCTGACTTTTGCCGAGCTCTTTTCCCAAAGGTCAGATACCTTTCCCTCAGCATCCCTGCTATAATAGTGGACACACACGTACTTCTGGACAAAACCAATATAAATGCCTAATTTGACGCACAATACTCAGCCGAGACATTAGGGAATTGGTTAACATTTGCACTTGGAATCAGTCCTCTATTCAATTGAACTCTAGTCTTATAAACGACTCAAATATGTGGTATATTGTGTCACAGTTTTTATGCTGTCGTCAGCGCAGACCTGTTTTCAGTATCGTCTCTATTGTACGACTATTTTGTTTTTTGTCTGACTATTCCTTTCTCCACATCATTACATGTCATGAGCGCAGAGCACAGACTGACCTAACTTTCAACTAATCCCTTAAAAAATGAGATATTATGTTAGGAATAGTCTGACTATTATTTCTATGAAAAAATTTATTTTCATTTTATCAGACATTATATAAATGTTTATCCGATTGGAGTATTATAAGTGTCGAACCAATTGAGGATTGAATTTATGCCTCAATTTAATTATCATTTTTATAACTGTTCAGTAAAAATGATCCACAAAGAAAAATGTTATCAACTTTGAAGTTTATGTTCTATCTGTGCCTCAGCTAATGCGTTGTCACTATATTTTATTAATAATATCTCAATATATCAGAGTATATAAGAGTTCAATAAATTTTAAAGCTGACGCTTCTGAACATTGTTGTCTAAAGATGTTTCAAGAACATTTACGACAACATTTTCAAATAAAGTTTTACTTCAATCAATCAATTTTCACCTGATGCTTATTTGCTAAGGAATGCAACTTCGGTTCAGGGTATAAAATAGCATTGCGTTGCTTATAGTGGCTCCAGATTTTATCCTGTTCACATAGTTGAACTTTTCCAAACAAGATATGTTAAGTTTATCGCTTGATTGCAGCATTCGTTCTATGTTTGCATTATTTCACTAACAATTCAATAGAATTCTTAACATTCAGTATTGAACTTATATTTTGATTACTGATTAAATCTTCCTCACAATTATTGTTGTTTACTATATTTTAGATATTTTAACCTATAGTGCCTCATAAGCAATGTGTCAAATATATATATGGATTCTCCTTTCCTAATCTAAGCCTTATACAGTTGGTTGCAAAAATGAAGAACACCCTTAAATGAAGCTGGAGCCTATACCTTATAAATTGTATAAAAAAAAGTGCAAGGAAAGGTTCTCAGTAACATAAGCAAGTATAATTGCTAAAAACATAGAGTGTAAATCATTGCCATCATTGCCTATTTCTGTCTCTGAGGCCCAATGCTTTTATAAATGTGCTTGGCGAAATAATTTGTAGTAAAAATTTTCATTTGCAAAGCGTTGTCAAAAATAAATGTTCACTGATAATTACCTTGGAGTATAGCTTTCGAATTGAATGCGAATATAAACTAAGAAAGGCAATTGACCAGGGAGGGCATTTTTTCTATTGCCACTTATATGTGCGCTCATATCCATTGAGTTGTGATATTCGAAACAAGAAGTGTCCATAAGTGCAGACTCTCTGCCGATACCACACTCTTGTTCTGTGACATTCATATAGTTTCCGATTCCGGTGTGAATCGCATCAGTCTTTGCCAGAAATACAGTCAGAACTGAGATAACAATATAAATGAATTTAAAAATAAAAAATAAATAATTTTCATAAGACTTACAAATAATTGCGAAATTAATTGTGTTTTCCATTTGTATTATGAAAACAATACAATCAAAAGAAATATTATATTCTTATTAATAAAAACGATATTATGTTTAATATTGTTAAGAATAATGTAGTGATTCTTCTGAACCGAAAAGGTTTTAAATAACATTCTTTGTCGCTATGCAGTCAACAATTGTGCGCTTAATTTCAATGTCATATTGATGTCAAATATCTTATTAATTTTTAAACTTTAGAATTAGATTATAATTGAAATTATTTTTTTAAAATTATATTTTTGTTCTCTAATTATTTACTTATATTTCTTGTAATTAAATATTATGTAAAGAATTGTTTTGTATATCAGTGTCAGAGATAGGCAATGGGTCTGACGACAAGGGGGTAATCAAAAATTATGACCAGAAATATCGTGGGACTTTTTTCTAATGCTTTTATCTGCATAGGCAATACTACCTTGGTCAATATAGCCTTTGCTTATGGTGTCATGTTTGTTTTTGAATATGGTTCCGGCCCATTTTTATAATTGGGAAAGTGACCAGGCATCTCTTTCCGAAATGTGTTACAAAATTAATTGTAAAACAATAACATATGAACTGAAGGCCAGATATCGTAAGAAATTCTAGTGATATTTGTACTGTCATTATGACCACTACTGCTTGTCTATTATAATTGTGCCAGTATAACATTCTGTGCACCCATGTACTTCGCTTATTTTAATGCGAATGCAATATATTTTTATATAGATATATCCTGGACCATTCTGACCTGCCTGACCATTTGGAGATTTCTGAAATGTTACATAGGTGTTATTTATTATTTTCATTTAGTTCTAGTATATTTGAAGTATCAATTCATCCAGCTCAATTCAGAGATAACTAGTGTCTTCACCCGTTATAATACAGAAAAATTAATCCATTTATTCAACATTCATAATGAGCTAACTGTGCAAACATACCGGTTAAACAATAATGTGAACTATGTTATTTTTATATTATATAAGCTTGTTAAGATTGTTCAATGTATAACGATTTACCTAGCTGTGGCCGCTGATACAGTGCAATTTGCACTGGTTATTTTGTTTTGCATATTTTTAATCACTTTTTGGTCGTTTCTCCACAGTGCCTGTGTTTCAATAACCTACGTCACACGCATGCCTATTGCTAAACTGTACACGATCATTAATTCAAAGAGTTTCATTTTTAAGACAAAGCTAAAAATTCAAGCATCTTTTTAGCACTTGTCGTAGCACTTGATTGGATTCTAGTGCTACGACATGTTTACAAAGGCTAATTATTATCTCTTTGAATATCTATTCGACTCAATAGCCAGTTAATTCTTGATTATTGGTTTTCTCAGGGGATGTGAATTTATTTATTTTATAACACATAACATAAGATTTTAGAGCACCAACCCCCTTTCAAGGGACACTGCCGAGCCCCTGGGATTACAGGCAATTTTTTTACCTTGCTGTGTCTGTGGAGGCAATGCTACGCGTCTGAGACTTTACAGGAGAGGTGACGGGTGAATCGCAACCAACAAATCATGGCTTACTGGGTCAAGGGCTCGAACTCCAGCTCTTCAGCTCAGAAACGTGCACTCTAACCAGTGAGTTTTTGCGGCTCAAGTTAAATGTTAAATTTTATCATGTTGAATAATAAGCATGTCTGAATAGAACCTAACCTTTTTTTGAAGAAAATTTCATTCTGTATAATATTTTTCATATTTCATATTTAGTGTATCTGAGTAATAATTTTCTATTAATTTTTTGATGAGTTGAATAACACGATCAAAAAGCATTATATTAATTAAAACTGTAAAATATACAGGATAATCAGATAAAATGTACTAGAACATTATTTGAAAGGTGTTTTATTTCGTATAGTCATTATTATAATTAGCTTCATAACCCATCTGTGAGTGTGTCAGGGTATTTTTCACATTACTGTATAAGATTTTTGATTAGTTAAATGACACGATAAAAAGACGTAGAAACTATACAAGATGATGTGATAAAAATGTCCTTGGACTTTTTACGGCTTTTCAAATCTTAATCATAAAAAGTGTCATAGACCATCTGGGCACAATTAATTTGTATCATACAGTAATCAATAAAGCTGATCTTGCATAAAATTGTTGCATATCAGCATTTATTAACTTTAAAATTCTTGTGAATTCAGCTGAAAATAATTATTGAATTCATGACATATAAGCAAAATATTTGAAATAAATTTTATTATAATATAAATTTCTGTTTTGAAAGCAATTATTAAGAGAATAAACTTGAAAATAAACCGAATATTTATTTTGAATTTTCATAATTTGCTCATAAGTATTTCTACTTTAAACATATTCCTGAATATATTTCTACGCATAATTAATATCCCGATCCTTATTATGTCTGTGTTTATGCGAATACTTTTTTATAGCGAATCATCTTATCGTCTGATTTATAAATAGCACTCATTTTATAATCCTTTAAAATAGTATTTCCTTCAATCATACCATCAGTTCAACGCAACTGAAGCTGATGTGAGTATTAATACTATTTATGAATCTATTGATAAATTTCTCATTAATTTTTTTATTTTATAAATTCAATTATAGGTCCAGGTTCTTGCGGTGAAAAATTCAAACTAGTTTTTTTCGGTTCATAATTTAATATATTTCAAGTTTATATGAGTTAAAAAATGCGTTTCTATCCACTCATCACTATTTTCATGGCTTATATGCTATACAGTAGTAATGGCTTCGAAGACTACCGTATAATTGACAGAGATGGTTCGAAAACTGATTTGTATGAAAGGCTTTATTATAGTGTCAGAAACAAAGCGAGTGAATATTATTGGTCTTGGACTGATATATGGGAATTGAGTAATGTAATTGATGCGAGGGATGAAAATCAATGGTTCAGATTTGAAAAATCAGCTAATTATCGTATATATTTAACTTATAATGCAGCTGGCAAGTTTATTGATGAAATGCAGTTCGAATCAATTGAGGGAATGGAATTCAAGATTCTGACTAGTTTAAGAAAAGGTAAGAAAATTATTTTTATCTATTCTAAAATATCAATATCCCACGTGAAGTATACTATTAGTAGTAATAGCGAGGCGCCTATTTTACCTTGCTAAATTTTTGTAAATTAAACTCTTAAATTCAAAAGCTATTTATTGTACAAGGCATTAATTGATTGAAGAATTTTTTAGGTATAATTAACAGGCAGTTTACATGTGGTTCTGCTAAAACTTCAATTGCCAATGTGGGGTACACAAGTGGGACCAAAAGTGATTGCGACAAATGGATACTAAAAGAGAGTCCAAAATATTCTCTAAAGGCTGATTTGGAAAATACAAACTACCAAATACCAGATGAGGTAATTTAAACGATTATATCTATTTGTCATCAAGGAAATGTCAGTCAGTATAATTGATTATATTATTAATATCATTTCTGTATATTCGATTATATTCTTGATAACCTCTCTGTCTGTATTAGGGATGTGCAAGGGGGGTATAAACCAAATACCCCGTGAGATTGAGACTTGTCAAAATACACTCCCCTCTGGGTTTTGAGGCTCTGCTAGACCCTGATATCGATTTTTTGCCAAAAATGGTGCCGAAAGCAATATTTTTGGTGAAAATGGCCGATTTTTACCGATTTTTGGCTAAATTTAGATTAAATTAAACTAAATTAAGCTTGGTTTAAGTGACAATGCCATTTTGTGCTGAATTTAGATAAATTGAGCTTCAATTGGTCAAAATCGGCCATTTTCGAATTAAATCGCTATTTTTCGGCCATTTTGGGGGCCATCTTGTTTTCAAAATACCCCCCAAATATCCGCTGAGTTTTGGCCAAAAAGCCGCCATTTTACCTCTTCCTAAACCCCCTTACTCGGCCGACCTTGCGCATCCCTAATCTGTATACCTGAATACAGAGATGCTGAAAGGGGGGTCTAGCCAAAATACCACCTCTAGGTTTGAAAATCGGCGAAATACACCCCCTTCCTAGGTTTTGACCAGACGACGGACCCCCCTAGTCATTTAGCTGGCGACTAATATCGAAAATGGAGCCGAAGGCGCCATTTTCGATAAAATGGCCGATTTTGACCAAATTTGGGCTAAATATAGCTTAAATTCAACTAAATTAAACATACATTAACTGAATTAAGGCAAAATTCGGTCAAAATCTGCCATTTTCGACTTTAAACGGCATTTTTTGGCCGTAGTGGCGGCTATCTTGTTTTCGAAAAAACCCTCCTCTAGACCCTTCTCTAGGTTTTTAGGCAAAATCCGACATTTTACCCTCACCTAGACCCCCTAGAGCCGTCGAGCTTCCGCATCTCTGCTTGAATATTATCTGCCTGTATACTCGCTTATATTCTCGATAAACTGTCGGTTTGTCTGTTACCTACCTCATATGCTTGAGAAAGTTTCTGTCTGTCTGTATACTAGCATATATTTTTGATATCCAAGTTTATTAGCTGATATTTAATTCGTTCCTGTTTCTCATTTATTTTTAAGGATTTAAAGAAAAGTGAAAACAGAAAGGTTGATTTGCAAACTCAAATTTTCCATAATGACTATGCGAAAGAAGTGAAGTATCAGTTTACAAAGAAAGAAACCAGAAAATTCGAGAAAAGCTTAACACTATCCTGCTCAATCAGGAGCTTAATGAAGATATTCGGTGAATTCAATTACAAAGTGTCGGCTGAAACCGGAGCCAACTTTTTGGCCGCTAGTGCCAGAACGACTGTAGAAACTAACTACAAGTTGGGCTTTGAATTTGAAACAGAATCTACAATAGCAGGCGAGAATAAAGTGACCAAGACAGAGGAGAAAACTTTTGAAATTAACCAGTATATCACCATTATGCCATATGACCATGTTAAAGTTGTCTTTTCTGTTGACACAATTCAGAATATAGATGTTGATTTTCAAGGTGAGATGAAAATCTATGGCACCGGACCCATAGTCAAAGGTAATAATCGATTAGACGCGGATACACTTAGAATACTCTTATTCAGAACTGAATTTGAAGGTGATTTATACAAAAGTGATAACTACACACTTAATAGCTTCATAAAATGTAAGATTAAGGGATCTTCCTGGCTCCAATCAGAATTAAAAATATCCCGTCTGAAATATGCAAATACTTCAGCTGTTCAACAAACAAACATGAACAGAGAAGATGCATCCGATGACACACTATCAATGACAAATGAAAGGTTATTGGAAGGATCTGGAAGCATCCCGGATGATGATGATTCAATTTATATCACCTAGTAATACTAGCAAGGCTTGTTTATTTTAAATGATTTCAAAAAACTAATCAACTGATTAAATAATACAAATTTATTCACTATTTGTTAAGACATAGATATGAATCAATTTTTTTTAATAATATTCTAAGCAGAGCCTGGGTATACGATTCCGTCTTTAATTGCATATAAGTCTGGTGTCATTAGAATTTCAAATAAAAATGGAAATTTATTCTTGTAATAATGATGACACCAGTCTGATATACATTGATAGGCGAAATAGTTTCATAGGTTCGGTTTAAAATTATTTCAATTTTTTCTATTCTATTTATTCTAGGTCTAAATATAAGTCTGATGCCTTTTTCATTTTACAAAAGACAAGTTGCATGTTGTTTATAAAGGGATCAAGGTTATGTAATACACATGACTTAACATAATACAGCCTGGAAATTTTTCAAACCCCAAAATCAATTATGTGTTGCTTGACTTTCAAGAAATAAAAATGCATCAGACTTATCTTTGAACCTAGTATATTAATATTTATTAAGCGTTCTCAACGATTATCGCATAAAATATAAGATTATACAGTCAGACCTGTCTAATTTCACCTAGTTGGGACCGACATTTTATTGATGTGAAATTATAGGGGGTGAAATTACAAAGGGATGAAAAAATATTTTATTTTTGTAATGTATCGAAAACCAGTATTATTTATGCAAATAATCTAAATTAGTCGTTTGCTTCATTAATTCAGCTTCAATAACATTTATAATGCGTCTCTCTGAACCTTGAATACATCAAAATACCTTGTGTTTTGAGATGTGTGCTAGACTAATTTCCGAGTATTAAACAAATGGCCGATTTTGACAGAATTTGGGATAAATTTATTCTTAATTCATCTAAATTAAAGTGAGAATAACTGATATAAGG